>JAPFFP010061296.1:0-26827 GCA_026153255.1 Solanum medicagineum | reverse complement strand
TACCATAGTGTTCCTCTTGGAACATAGAACAATTTAGACACAAATTTCACTTATTTTCGTTAAGAAATGACAGAGATATTGCAATGTAAAGTTTTTACTTAATCCCAATATACCAACGAAGAAAAAGTAGAGATTTACCTCAAAATATGTGTCAAATCCCAAATCGGACTTCACCACAATGTTACTTGCAAAACATCGAGTCATGTAGCTTTTTAAATCACCCAAATAGGATGAAAAATGAGCTCAGAATTGCGGTGCAAAGTTAGAGGAAACATATATATCATTTCCTCAAACATGCATATATATAGCATGCTACCATGTTTCTGCCACATGGCAACGCCTGAATGCACTATGTGACAGCCCCAAAACAGGCCACGTGTCTCTCCCCTCCTTTCATTAAACCTTCAATCTCTTTTTCGTCGTTTTGGGCTTATCTGAACTTCAATTTTTACAAACGAACTATATAACCCTATGGATCTCGACGTTCTGGATCCAACGGTACAGTCAGAATTTCCAACAAAGTTTCCTAAAATAAAGTGAGGGTCCCACTTATTTATATACAACTTTTAATGGAAAGTCCCCCGGGGTCAAATCAAATCTGGAAGTCCCTAGTATCAAACGAAGGGTTGACCTAGACCAAATTTAACATTCCAGATCTAACCGCGCTATCAAAATTATCATCCTATGTATGGTTGTCGAGAGCATTGATTGGGTCAACTATTAACCAGTTCCAGTGGCCAAATTTGCAATTCATGATATAATTGCACTGGAAATGCTCCTAGTCTAATTCGATCATTTCGGAGCTAATGGAATCGTCAGAATTTCATTCTGAGGTCGTTTACACGGACATTACTCAAAAGCTTATTTTACGGGTATAACTTCCCAGTTAACTCAAAAGTTCACATAACTCCTGAATAACCCAACCAATAATCACCCCGATAGTCCTGAGGTCACTATGCACATGTTCAAGTTAACATAATAACAACAAAATTATAGAAATGACCTGGAGGGTAATTACACAATCATATCGTAAAAAATTAATTATTATTCCACTAAAAATATGTAACTACACTCCTCAATATTAATTTTAAAATCTACCACTGCATCTTATTTAATCCCCCGTATTAGAATTATCGACACTAATCAATTAAATTAAATCTTCTGAAAAAATTTGATTTATCGACTAAATTAATCTTTAACCATTTATACTTAATTTATTTCACGTGATGGATATAAAATTCACCTGGAAGGTTTTCATATGAAAACTCTTAAGTAGCCATAAAGGGGTGCCATCAACTCGAGACCGAGATACTGTTCTATCAACTAATCATTATTTCACTAATGTTATTTGTAATTATCCAATTCATTAGGAATATATCGACTCATTAAAAAGTCTCACCTTTTAATAGATTAAAATAATTGAACAAATTAAATAGATCATAATAATTATATCAAGATTAAGAGTATAAAAACACACAATGGACTAGAGAATTAATTTATAAATTCAGAACATAAATAAAATTCTCCAATTCATCCGTTCAATTTATACAAAAGGTAGCACAAGAAGTGGGAATTCAACCATATCAAATCATATTTAATCTTATGTTATTATCACCTAGATGTTTGTCCTTCCTCATCTTTGACCGTGAACATTTAATTTTAACTTATATAAACCGATAATTTTAACCTTCCATGTATGAGGTAAATTTCTCCAGACACAAAATCGTCTATCATATAAGATATAGACACACATGTATACATAATGAAATATTCAAATAAAGACTTTCATTATAATTCAAAAAATAATGTATAAAGTTTTTACAAGGGATTGAAATAAAATACTATAACACAAATACATGGTTAATAGTATATCCCAACAATCTCACACTTAGACTCATAATCATGCATTCAGAATTTTAACACCTATTTCGCCTACACGATTATCAAAAATATTCTGAGGTAAGCCTTTTGTGAATAGGTACGCCAAATTATTTTTTGACTAAATTTTAGTACTGTCACATCACCCATTTGCGTAACATCACGAATCTAAGTGATACTTTCTCTCAATGTGTTTACTTCTTTTACAGCTATGTGGTTCTTTCGAGTTTGTAACGCACCTCTGTTATGTCAATAAATTAAAGTGTGATTGGTGCTTCAACCAAAGGAACCGCTTCAAGCTCTTTCAAGAAGTTTCTGAGTCAAACAGCCTCCTTAGCCGCTTTAGAGGCGGCAACGTATTCAGCTTCCATGGTTGAATAGCAACACAAGATTTCTTGATACTCCTCCATATTACAGCTCTGCCCACTAAGCAAGTACATATCCTGAGATTAACTTTCTTGAATCTCTAGCCAACTAGAAATCTGAATCTGTATACCCAATGGATACTAGATTTCTAGGAAGAAAAACAAGCATCTAATCCCTAGTCTTTTTAGATACTTAATTATATGCTGGACTACAATCCAATGTTCTTGCCCAGGACTAGACTGAAATCTTCTCACCATGCCAACAGCAAAGCAGATATCCAGTCTAGTACATAACATAGCATACATAAGACTCCCTACGGAAGATGCATAAAGGACAGCCTTTATTCTCTCTATCTCATAATCCGTCTTAGGTGATTGATTCTTTGATAAAGTAATTTCATGTCTAAAAGGAAGATATCCCTTTTTGGAATTTTGCATGTTAAATCTTGCAAGATCGTATCAATACAAAGTGCTTGAGATAAGCCTAATATCCTTTTGCTTACGATCTCGTATAAGCTTGATCCCAAGGATATGGGTGGCTTCTCCCAAGTCTTTCATATCAAAACGTTATGATAACCATTCCTTAATAGAGTTCAACATGCTCACATTATTTCCCACGAGCAAGATGTTATCAATATATAGAATAAAAAATGTTACTCTGTTTTCTTCCCATTTCTTACAGATGCATGATTAATTTTCAAACTGATCAAAACCAAAAGTCTTAATCAACTTGTCAAAATAAATGTTTCATGCTCTTGATGCTTGTTTCAATCTGTAAATGGATCTCTTAACCTTACATAACATGCGTTCATTGCCACTTTCTATGAATCCCTCTGATTGTTTCATGTAGATGCACTTATCAAGACTGACATGTAGAAAAATTGTCCTGACGTCCATTTGGCAAATCTCATAATTAAAACGAGTAGCAATGGACAAGAGAATCCTAATGGATTTAAGCATGGCTACCGACGAAAAAGTTTCCTCATAATTTCTTCTTTTTAAGTAAACTTTTCCGCAACAAGCCTAGCATTAAAAGTTTTCACTTTTCCATCCACACCTTTTTTTCTTGAAGATCCACTTATAACCAATAGGCTTAATGTCCACAGGTGGTTCTACAAGATCTAAAACTTTATTAGAGTATATAGACTCCATTTCAGATTTCATGGCAACAATCCACTTTTCAGCATCTTTATCATGCAGTGCTTCGGTGTAACTTAATGATTCTATGCTAAGCTCTTCAAGGATTCTATCATATGATTCTCCCAAGAGCATAAGCCTTTCAGGCTCTCTAATCACTCTCACACTACGACTACTAGAAACTACAGGATTTGGCACTTCTGGATCCAAATTTTGAATGTCCTGAACATTCTGATCATTTTTGTCCATAATCACAGTTTACTATAGGTTACTCCCACTACTTTAGGGTAGTAAGATGTGCAGAGTTTGATCCAAAACATCCTCTAGCGCAGCCTCTAGTGGATTAGCTTCCCGAGAGACATTTCTCCCACTACTTTGTCATAATGGTATATCTATGACTGTTTGTGGAACTCGTGTTGCCGAGTCAGTAGGAGTTATTCTTTGGGATAGCTCATGTAACACAAGTTTACTTCTAGGAACATGGTTAATTAAATGGTCCTATTCCAGAAACTTGGCATTTGTTGAGACAATGTACCTTTATTACTTAGGACAACAAAATAAACCACATTTAGTGCCTTTAGGATGGCCAATAAAAATGCACACTTCTGTTCTTGATTCTAACTTATCTGTTTTCCTTTTTAGCACGTGACCTGGACAACCCCAGACATGAATATGTCGTAGACTGGGCTTCCACCCATTTCACAATTTGGATGAGATCAAAGGTACAAATTTAGAAGGAACCAAGTTCAGAATATAATTTGTTACTTCTAAGGCATATCCCCAAAAGCTAGAAGGTAAATCAAAATAACTCAACATTGATCTAACCATTTCTAAAACAGTTCTATTTCTATGTTTTACCACACCATAGTGTTGAGGCGTTCCTCAGGCAGAATATTGAGAACTAATTCCATGTTCTGATAAGTTCCTAATGAATTCAACAGAAAGGCATTCACCATCAAATTAGATTGTAATGTTTGGATAGATTTATTGTGCTGCTTTTCCATTTCAACCTTAAATTCTTTGAATTTTTCAAAGCATTCAAATTTACGATGCAACAAATAAATACATTTATATTTCGAGTAATCACCTATGAAGGTCACAAAATACTCAAAACCACCTCTTGCTTGACTCAGTAGCCACCGCCCATACCTGGACCTACACCATGGGAAGATGCAGAAAGTAGGGGTGAGTACTAGAAAAGGCACCCAGTAGTCATAATTGGTCGACCAAGTGAAAAGTAAACATGCATAAGCCTAAATATATAAAGAGAACTGCAGCAGTGTAGCAAAGCGAACTCGGATCAAGGCATAGGCATGTCTATTAACCCCCAAACCATAATTGAACAAACTAAAGTGAAGAACAATGATAACCTGGACCAACTCAAGTACTGATCATCGATACTGACATGCATAGGGCCATATAAATCAGAATGAATTGATTTTAACTTATTATTGGTTTTATTTCCTTTAGATGGAAAGGGTCTTTCTGTCATTTTACCTTCTAAATAGGATTTATAGACAAAAATTTAAAAGCTTAAAACTAATAATTGGACAAAGTCACGTCCTAATTCTAATTACAATCATACTGGATATTTCATTTATTTATTCTCTCCCCAACTTGTGACATTAATTAATATTTAACATATGTATTTACATGTGTAAACTCTAAAGTTGCTGCAAGTGGCATTGGAAATTGTAACCAATTAGTGCATAGCTTTCCCGTTAACGCTCCAACTAACAACTCATATTCACTTCAATCCTAGACTTCACATGTGCTTCTAATTAAAGTAATATGTTCTGTCATGGAAAACATAAACAACCGCAGAAGTGAAAATTGGAGGGGAAATTCTTATTTGATATCACTTCGTGAGTTGAAAATTGGAGGGGAAATTCATATATATATACATGCTTCAAAAGACAATATTCATTCCCAAGATCATTTCAATGCATCCTTAATCTTTAAAGCCATATACCATCCATAGTAATTCATACTTAGGCTCAAATGCCAAAAATTATAGTTCATAGTCCTAATACTCATGCATAGGAATAGTCCATTCATACACAAAATGGTGCAAGCGTCGAAAATTCTCAAAGAGCCATAATTAATAGACACATATGTGATCATATTCTTGCCTTAACCAAAATCATATCAAAATCATATCATAAAACATAATTGGGATTAACCTATATCATATTTTCCCAAAATAGTACTATGTCATACATGCAAATGCTATGAATGATATGAGGAAGGCTTGGGTAATTAGGATTAAATCTAAAATCAACAATATAATGTGAAATTGAAGTAAATACACCATTAAATTCATATTTAAATCCAAAATAAGATCACCCATGCATAAACAAGTCTTAAAAAGGGGCATACATATACATAATTTCATAAACCAATGTAAATCATCATTTTATAATTCAAATCAATTTAAAATCAGTAAATAAACATAACCCATATACTATTTGAATTTAAGGAATCATATTATTCAAAACCCCAATTTAAAGTAAGTTAGAAATTCATGAAATTGCTTGAAAATAGTTTGGGTCTCCTTGATTGTTGGTAGTGTCTCCACTTTCAATGAACTCA
Source organism: Solanum medicagineum (assembly GCA_026153255.1). Taxonomy (NCBI): domain Eukaryota; kingdom Viridiplantae; phylum Streptophyta; class Magnoliopsida; order Solanales; family Solanaceae; genus Solanum; species Solanum medicagineum. The sequence goes on along the minus strand of JAPFFP010061296.1, from coordinate 20,855 downwards.
AAGGTCCATTAGAAACCAACTTAGAGATCCTATTTATATTAATATGACATCGATGTAAGTACCATAATAAATTGGACTCAATTCAAAAATCTATTTTCTTTTATTAGACAAGTCAATGTTATTAAGTTCAGATTTTGGAAGCATGTTATGAGAAACTTCAAACACAAACAAATCTTATAATTTGGGAGCACTAAGGATAAAATATTAAAATGTTTCATAATAACATTACTATTAATAAAATGTACATCATAACCATCATCCAAAAGTTTAGAAACAGATAGTAAATTCCTCGTTAAAGAAGGAACATACAAAACATTATTCAAAACTAAAAGTCTGGAACTACTAAAAGAAAACAAAATTATTCCAATAGCTTGAACTTGTGTTGGCTCCCCATTTGCTTGCAAAACAGAAACTTCATCTTTATTTAGTTGTCGCATCTCCCGAAGCCTCAGTAAAGTTGTGTAGATATGATCAATGGCTCTCAAATCTATAACCCATAATTAGGTAGAAACAACAGCCAAACAGGTTTCAATAACATTTAAATAATAATTACCTTTCTTTTTTAGCTTACCTAATAATCAGTGCATTGCCTTTTGTGGTATCCAAGCTGCTTACAATGAAAGCACTTGCCTTCTGGCTTGGCCACACCATCCTTAGCACCTCCAGGTATCTTAGCCTTGTGGGCTTTTTCTTCTTTTTCTAGGTTTTTTCTAGCTTAGAAAATGAGGGTCCAGCCTTGTCAATCAAGTATGTCATAGGAGCTTGTTGCTTGATTATAGTCTCCGCTGCTTGCAGCTCATTCAATAATATCGCCAAGGACAAGTCCATATTCTTCATATTATAGTTTAAGTGAAACTGTTAAAAACTGTCAAGCAAAGCTTGAAGGATCATCTGAATCTGAGAGTCCTTATCAATATCAACACCAAGTATCTCCAACTCATTCAAATAACTCATCAACTTCAGCACATGTTCTGTGACAGAATATCCTTCAGCCATCTTTATGGTCAAAAGAGCTTTCATGGCAATCTATTTTGTAGCATGATTTTGCTCTCTGAATATCTCCTTAAGAGATGCTAGCATATCGTAGGTAGATGGCATGGACTGATGTTGATGATGCAAGATATTCCCCATTGAGGCAAGAATGTAGCATTTTGTTATCTCATCAGCCTTAACCCATTTGTCATAAGCTTGGATCTCCTACTCAGTTGGATCGGCTGGTTTGATTGGACATTCTTCAACCAGCACAAACTTATAACCCTCAAAAGTCAAGACTATGTCTAAATTTCGTTTCCAATCAACATAATTCGATCTCTCTAGTTTATTTTGATTCAGTATAGAGGATAAAGGATTAAAATAAGACATAGTTAATATGAGAGATAAGAAAAATTCATTAAATATACATACATAATTAGAGAAGCAACAAAACACATATGCAAGCTTATAAACAATTAGATTCGATAAGAAAACTTAACTATTAAAGAAACATATTCGCATGTTCATATACATCACCAGTTCAAACAAAACAAGTTCAACTCAGTTAGAGAGTATTTTGTTAAGTAAAACTAGGTATATATGTATAGATGATGGCTCTTGTTCATTAATTCAACATGTAATTTAGTTGGAAAATTTTAAGCAAGTTATCAAAACAAGAGACATATGTTAAACAGTATCAAAATATTCAAGTTCATCCGTTAGGAAATAAGACCAAAGCCAACACATAAACCCATATTTTTACTGTTAAAGTCATTTTTTAAGTGTAAGGAATGAAGCCTTACACCATTGGACCTCAAAAAAAATTCAAAAATTTTAATTTTTCAAAAATCCAAAATTAGTCAAAAACCCATCTAAACAATATTTTTTTAGCCAAGAAAGATTGTACACCATGGCGAGGCAGTTGGAATTGCTCGTTGGGTCATTTCTGGTCAGCCAGCCAAATTTGAGGTCAATCGAAGTTCGAGAGAAAAAATAGGATTTTTGCAAAGCCTTGGCATGCCAACCGCGTGCGCAAGCTGGGCACACTGGCAGGCCATGGAACAGGCAGTCATGCTATCAGGCAGTGACATGGCAAGGTAGGCATGCTATTAGGTAATGTCAAGGCCCTGCCATAACAATGCAGCCATGCCATCACGCAGGCCAAGGCACTCCATGACACATGTAGCTATGCCAAGGGCATTGCCATGGCAAGGTAGTCATGCCATCAGGCAGGCCAAGGCACTGTCATGGCACAAACAACAATGCCAGTATGTACTACCAAGGCACTGCCCTCGCATAGGCAGCCATGCCATCAGGCACTGCCATGGCAAGGCAGCCATGCCATCAGGCAATACTAAGGCACTGCCAGGGCACCAGTTTTCCTGTTAATTTTGTTTTTCAAAAAACACAGATGTTCATAATGAATGGTAATTTTGTATAATCAAACAATCATAACTGGATATTATCATCTGAAATTTTTTTGTTTTTTAGGTAAAATTAGAACATATTGTTTAATAACTCTTACAAAAACATATTCTAGACAACATGTAAAGTTCTTGTGGAACTTGAAAATTAAACATTGATGCAATATATATCAGAATTAATGTTCAGATTCGAGATTAAAAATCCCTATTCTAATACATGAATGAATTATCGAGTAATTAACACACGAACATGATACATCAATCACAAAACAGTAAACCACACATAAACTGTAAATCATGATTTTCAAAAATTCTCATATTACATTATCAGGATATTGTAAGACGACTCATGATACCAATTGTTAGAAATACACAACGAAACAAATTAAGAGGATCGAAACTCTTACAAAATTATAATGCAATATAACTAAAATCACGTATCTATCGAATTTCAGTAAGAATCACTAACCTGTTGAAGCTTTCAACAAAAGTTTCTTCAACACTGGTAGAACCAACAAACGAGTCCAGGCCTCCAGTCTTTCTATTATTTCCTAAAAATATACCCTGCCAACAACTTGTGTGGGCAAGTGATTGACTGAGGACACATGTGTATTTTTTTAGCGTGTGTGTATTTTTTATTTTTCTAAAAGAAGCCCTTTTATTCTTAACTTCATCAGAAGAAGAATTTTGAGAATCAATAACGGTTTGGGGATGTTAAAGGGTAATTAAAATCCAATAAAGCCCAAAAATTCATTTTTATTGTTCTTCAAAAAAAATGAATTACACTTTTAGGACCAAATTTAGGAGTAGTTAATACCACTTAAAATAAAAAAAAATATTTCTAACCCTTATTTCTTAAAACGTTTTTGATCCCCATATTTAATTTGAAATATTTCCAAATCAGTGTTTTATTATATAATGATGTAATGACCCGGATATCATACGACGTCATTGGACCTTGAAAAATCTCGTTTCAGGAAAAAAATTTGGACGAAGTGTTGTCTCAAGAGAGACCACACAGCCAGTGTGATGTCACACGAACCGTGTGGCCTCAAGTGAGACCACACTTGGCCTCAAATTTGGAATGTTGTCCTTGGGGTGGTGTTGCAAGCTAAGGCACACCTCACTGGCACCCCACACGAGCCATGGGATACTCCACGGATCGTGTGGAGGAGTTGTGGGGTGGCTTAAGCTTGAAAATGCCACCATTGGGGCTAAGTGAGGTGACACGCCCAGTCACAATGGCTGTGTGGCATTAGATGGTTCGTGAGGCTCCCCGTGAAGCCTCCAGAGTGAAAATATTCTAAGTATAGACTCACTGTCTCGTAACTTTCCATAAAACATTTCCTAAGTTTGGGGAGATGGGAGCACTAGATGGATCGTGTGGCTTCACACGGCTCATGAAAGGTGCCTATTTGGTGGACTTGTGTGAAAACTTCTAAGTGTTGGTTCAACATCGAAATTTTCAGAAGCATTTTCTAAGTATTGTTTCACGGGCACTCCACACGGACCGTTAGCCCCTTGAAGTTGATCAAAAAGGTCATCAATCCTGGGTAGAGGGTACTTGTTCTTTATGGTGACTCTATTAAATTGACGGTAATCAATGCATGTTCTAAGAGAACTATCCTTCTTCTTCACAAACAACACCAGTGCACCCCAAGGTGACTTAGCAGGCCTTATGAACTCCTTTTCCAACAAATATCTCAATTGCTCCTTTAACTCCTTCAACTCTGTCGTGGCCATACGGTAAAGGGGAATAGAAATAGGCTGAGTATCGGGAAGGAGGTGTATTCCAAAATCGATTTCCCTTTCGGGAGAAACACCTGGAAGCTCATCAGGAAAGACATAAAGGAATTCATTAACCACCGGAAGCGACTCTATGGGAAGGACTTTGGATTCAACATCTCTAAACCTCTCACGATGATAGGTACACCGCTTAGAAATCAACTTTTGGGCTTTAAGACAAGAAATAAATCTACTCTTAACCACCAAATCATAACTTTCCCACTCAAGGATGGGTTAATTAGGGAATTGGAATTTGACCCTACGGATTCTACAATCAATAGAAGCATAAGATGCATGCAATCAATCCATCCCAAGAATGACATCAAAATTCGTCATATCTAATTCAACAAAATCACAGGGCAAGATTTTATGGAAAATGAACACAGGGTAATTTTTATAGACTCTTTTTTGCTACAATAGACTCACTAACTGGGGTAGACACTTCATAAGGTTCACACAACAATTTGGGACTAACATGAAACTTTTTTGGCAACAAATGGAGTAATAAAAGAAAGAGTAGCACTCGAGTCTATCAATGCATACACATCAAAATTAAGAACCTTTAATATACCTGTGAAGCACTACTCCAAATCTAGTGACCCATAGAGGGGTATGGTTGAGAACGTTGCCGGTCATCCTCATGATTCCTAGTAACCCATGGACAATGTCTCGACTTCTGATCCTTTGCACCACACTTGAAACATGCACTTGAACCGGCCAAACAATCTCCCAGATGGTACTCTCTACACTTGTAGCACAGAGGAGAAGCTTGAACACCAACACCCTTGCCTTTCCTTTGAGCATATGGACAACTAGGAATCTTATGGCCTATCTTTCCACACCCAAATTATGCACCCGTGTTCCTCCAATATGTGACACTACGATTTCTCCCACACTTTTGGCACCTAGGGTGAGTCCTCCCACCATCGCCACCTTCAACTTGGACCCTCATTCTTCCTTTCTTTGAGGCCACCAGGCAATCTCTCATCTTATGCCCAAAACCACCACACTTGAAACAACCCTTAACTTCCGCCAAACACCTCCCTTGACGCTTCTTGCCACACCCTTGACAAGTGACAAAAGGGATCCTTTTCTTCTTGTACTTGGGAACCGATAGACTAGTAGAAGATGAGGCACCACCAAATCGGGCCTTATTAGCCTCACTCCCCTTCTTCTTATCCCTTGAAGTCTTGGGAGAACCCACTTGATGATTGAGTTGAGCAGTTACAGCCGTGGTCAATAGCCATAGAGCATTAGAACCTCCGCATTTGACATGTCACCGCTGGGAAGTTGACCCCCAAGTGAGAGATGGTCAAGGCCTTGTCCACCACCTTGAATATCTTGATGCATTTTCTGAAATGCAATGATTAAGAATAAGAAATAAGCCTTGGAGGACCTAGCTCTACCGTACAACTTAGATCATGAAGAAGTGAAACATTTCCTAAAATGCCTCATAGCCTCCCATTCATAATTGTGGCACGCTTTACAACTATGAATAGGACTCTAATGGATGTGGTGTGTTGGATTCTAAGGACCATGAACAACCAAGTAATCTAATACCAAGTTTATCATGACCCAATCCTAGGATCTAAACGTGACATAGCGAACGGGAACCCGACGAGACCCCAAACAAGCTTCTTCGAATATCATTCACTAATCCTTGGTCGCAGAAGATAATAACAACAAATAGAGACATAAATAAGGGAAAATGGGATGAAGGGACATCTTTGATAGAATAAAACATAGAAGAGTCAAAGCTCAAAGCATAAGTACATTATTTGTTCCAACAACACCTCTAAACATAGATTTAAGCAGGCGCCAAGACACTTTATGGGCTCACCCTCATAGTATCAAGTGTTCAACATGAAGAAGTAACAAAAAGGCAAGAGTAGCATAGATAGTGTCCTCGGACTTGAGGAATCACCAAGACGTATCTCCAAAGCACCGAACTAGCCACGTAGAGGATGATCAAGAGATGCTCCTGTTCCTACATAGTAACATCATGTAGGCATAGAGTATGTGTTAATACGTTTGAATTTACTAAGTATGTATGATGCAATGCAACAAGACATAGGCAACATAGTCAAAATGCATAAAAAATGGATAAGTATAATAACGATGTGGCATGTATGATCAATGCTTGAAGTAAAACATGTTATAAATCATATAACTTACATAGAATATGATACATATGTGGGAAAAGACCTAACCGACAAAGAATAAGACCGAGCTAGCTACAACTTGGAATCCTGATGATTACCCCTCATCGATAATGAGGTGGTCTACTTGTCAAGGTAAACCATACTTCACCTTACGGGAGCCTGTCCCATTTCAGAGAAGTAACTTCCTTACGGGAACCTGTCCCATTTCGAGAAGGATTTCATGAAAAACTTCGCCTTACGGGAACCTGTCCCATTTCAGAAAGAATTTCAAGAGAAAGGACACTAAATGGATCCACTAGTAAAGCAAGGGTATAACACAATCCAATATTGGCATATAGTCAAGGAAAGAGAGCAAACCCTCCATCCATCGGTACTAAGTCTAATCCCAAGAATACTTATAATAATCATACTTTGATAACTTGAAATAAATATGAAATCATGACATGAGTAGCTCTAAAATATCTTTGACTTCTAATGGTGAGCCTAACTTTAAAACGAAAAATAGATCATTATCAAACATTACTCTTGCATTAACATTAAAGGCTCACAAGAGGTAAAATCTTGAAAATAGGGGTTAATTTCATAGTTGCATAATCATAGATAGTTTTATGAATTCATAATAAACTTGATAGCCCATATTCATTTGAAGTCACTTGACTCATAAAACATGTAATTAACTTGAGAATTCTTGACTTGACATTTTATCAAACACTTGGTGGTGTGTAATACTTGTTCAAAATCATGCAATTCAAGAATGAAATCATGTGAGAAAACTCAATGTAAATCAGCCCACCAACATATTACAAAACCTCATGTGAGATACCTTCAAATTCATCATTTAATCTCATAATAGATCATAGTTTCATAGCTCAAAACATATATAGTCTCAATAGACAAACAAACTCATAGTATAAGCTTGAGATAGATAGACATTCATTTTTAATCAATATTTCAAAAAAAACCCAACATATTTCATGCTTATAACCCATAAAAAAAGATACTCATAGATAATACAACTTGAAAACAGGTAATTTTCATAAGATAGGAAGATTGGGCACCATGGGTGAAAAGACCCAATAGTTGAAACCCACATACCTAAATTTGGGGATTCCTTGATGTAGACTTGAAGAGAATCTTGAAGCTTGAATAGAGTTCTTGAGATCCGAAATTATGCTTGAGACACTTGAATTTGGATAAAATATTTGGTTAAGTATTAGAGAGGGTTTTGAGTGATATAGAGTTGAAAATGGTGAAGTATAGGTGCTTTTATGCATAAGAGGGCATGGGGCTATGACCCCAAGGCCCTTGGGCCGAAATAGAATTTCAGGGAAAGATTAACACTAATTCACGCCCCTGGCATGTCCTAGCCAGGGCACGGATCGCCACTGGAATTCGAAATTTTTGAAAATTTATTTTTTGCTACGGTTGCTCTAAAATCAGGGTTATACCCATTTTCCACTCAATTTTTCCCCCTGATCACGAATATGAAGTCAAATTTTTGATATCACGTATGAATTTTGAGATATATAAAAATTACTATATGGGCATTTTCGAGGCATATTTTCGGGCTTTTGAGGCGTTTCAAATCACAAGGTTGCCGACTGTCCCAAGAACCTTGAGAAAGGTCAAGGTTAGGTAGCTCAGGGCAGGCTAGACCAACAAAGGGTTCCTCAAGGTATTTCCCTGAGAAACAACAGGTTCTATGCTCTTGCATGCTAGGAGGTTGAGGAGGCTCCAGATTTTGTGACTAGTACGTTAAGAGTCTTTGATTTTGGTGTTTATGATTTGCATGATCTGGGTGCAAACTTGTCTTTTGTGACTCTTCTGTTGGATGTTAAATTGGGTTTGATTCCGGAAATTTTGAGGGATCCTTACTAAGTTTATACTCCCATGGGTGAATCTGTTGTTGCACATAGAGTCTGTCGTGGTTGTCCTTTTCTATGTTGCATAAGATATTTCTATGTGATCTTGTGGAACTTGAAATGTATGATTTTTATGTGATTCTTGGGATGGATTGGTTGCATTCATCATATGCCTCTATAGATTGTAGAACCCGGAAGGTCAAGTTTCAACCTCCTGGTGAGCCTATTCTTGAGTAGAAGGGTAGTGACTCCACTATTAAGGATCGGTTTATTTCCTACCTCAAAGCTTTTAAGATAATCTCCAAGGGGTGTATATATCACATTGTGAGGGTTAAGGATGTGGAGTCCGACTTACATACTCTTGAGTCGGTTTCGATGATGAATGAGTCTACGGATGTGCTTCCCGAAGACTTGCATGGTATTCCTCTCGAAAGTGAAGTAGACTTTGGCATAGATCTTCTTCCAGACATTCAACCTATCTCTATTCCACCCTATCATATAGAAGCGGCTGAATTGAAGGAATTGAAAGATCAATTGAAAGATTTGTTGGAGAAGGGTTTCATCAAGCCAAGTATATCTCCATGGGGTGCTCCGGTGTTATTTGTAAGGAAAAAAGATGGCTCTCATCGGATATGTATTGACTATAGGCAATTGAATAAGGTGACCATTAAGAATAAGTGTTTGTTACCTAGAATCGATAACTTGTTTGACCAACTTCAAGGGGCTACTCACTTTTTGAAGATTGACCTCTATTCAGGGTATCATCAGTTAAAGGTTAGAGAGTGTGATATTCCCAAGACTGCCTTTCAAATAAGGTATGGGCATTTTGAGATTGTGGTGATGCTGTTTGGCCTAACTAATGCTCCAGTCGTGTTCATGGATCCTATGAATTGGGTGTTCAAGTCATTCCTTGATAGTTTTGTGGTTGTCTTTATTGATGATATCCTCATCTATTCCTGAAGTGAGCGAGAGCATATGGATCATTTATGGTTGCTTTTTCAAACCATGAGGGAGAAGAAGTTGTATGCCCAATTTAGCAAATGTGAGCTTTGGTTGGGTGAAGTTGCTTTTCTGGTTCATGTGGTGTCGCTGATGGTATAAAGGTGGATCCGAAGAAGACTGTGGCAGTAAAGAATTGGCCTAGATCAATTGTCCTAGACATGTGGAGTTTTCGAGTCCTTTTGGGGACTCCACCCTACATTTTTGGACATCACTGGGTCTAGGGAGCAATCTACAGGGTTTCGGAGCTGTTCGCAGGTCTTGGAAGTTGGAAAGCCAATATGTATACACTGATATACGCAACATATATACTCTGTATACAAGTAGGAAATGGGCCAACGGCCCAAGGAAGCAGCAGTAGTCCTTTTGAGCATGTGGGCTAGGCAGGCCCAAGTTTCTTATTTTAGAATTAGGACAGTTAGGAATTGGGCCTGTGAAAGCCCAATTGTATTTATTTCCTTATTGTGTGCTTTTGTTTGTGATACTTATTATCTTGTTCACTAACTCTAATATTATTTTTGTAGCTTTAATTTTTTTAAAAAATATCTAATTAAATTCCCCGAAAGTCAAATCATTTGTGTTATTTTTATTTTTTAATTTTGTGATCTCTAATTTTAAAAATGTGTATTAGGCTTTTTAAACATTTCATATATATTTATGAAAAGTTCTTAGTTTATTCAAATCATTTTCAAGTGTCTTTATTAGCCAAATTAGACAATGTGGCAATTTAAACCTTCTAATTTGGACTCTTTCAATTTCATTTTTTTAGTTGATTTTTTTTTGTTGAAGTTAGTCAAAGTTGCCTAATAGCCGGATGACCGTGTGTTAGCGGCCATTTCAAGTTCATAACACCTTCTTGAAGTGGAAATGTGAACCCGACCCTTTTCTTTGAATTTTAAAAGGATTTTTTCTGTTAAATCTTTTTAAATGTTTTATTGATTTCCTACTTATCCTTAAAATTAGGTGGCGACTCTGTTTTAATTTTGAAAATTTAGTTTATTTAAATTAATTAGGTAATAAATTGAATTTTCGAAACCCAAAGCCATTTTTTCAAATAACAGAAATGGCAACTCTGCTAGGAAACTTAATTAGGTTCTAACCATTAGATTAGGATTATTTGACTAACTATTCTGGTTGTAATAATTAGTAACCTTTTTTGTGTTCCCTTTATTTGCCTGTTATTTGTTTAAATTCAAATTATACTTGTCATTTGCATTCATGTCATTTTCTATTATATTTTGTGTATTTGCAAGGGTGGTTTGCGAACCCGCAGCCAGACTTTCAAATACTTAACCTTTTTTCGGAGAAAGTGACAATTTATTGGTTCACGATGCGTTCAATGGATGTCATGATTTCCAGCTCAGGTTGTACGTCTAGGTGCTTGGTCTATTCAAAACCCACTCTTAGACACTTAAGATAGAGAGAAACCAACACCCTTTAAGGAACATGCATCATGCAAGCCTAGGAGTCTAATATGCAAGGCGTATTAAGATCATTAGTTTACCTTACCAAACGTCCAAGTGGGTTCATGATCCCAAGCGGCACCTTATCATAACCTATGTGCATATTTGAAGAATAATTGTGCCTAAATACCGACTATTTCCTCTTAAATAGTTAAACTTAGTGGATAGACATAAGGTAACCTTTTGTTTTACAGTATGAATAGCTATCAAGCTTCCGAAACTTCGGTATATGAAGATGCACTTTAGCAACATCGGCAAACGAAGCAAAAATTAAGAGATGTGTGATGATGATTTAGAATAGCTTATTAAATTAAGAGTATCCTATTATATTTTATTCTTGTACTTTATTTTTGAAGACAGATATATATTTTTCTTAATTGATTAAAGAGCGATTGAATGACGTATATTGGCACATTTTGTCCTTCAAATTTTCATTAGGACTACCTTAGGCATAAAAGAGGTCTCTTGCATATTAGGACGCATTAATTTTCTTATAACTTGCTTAATTTTTGTTTCGTACTACTTTGTTTACTATATGACTTTTTTCTCCTATTTTAAAATTGCTTAGATGTTTTGTCGCCTCTTCTAACATTGGTTTTATTTTTTATTCTTTTTAGTTTTTTAATCCTATTCCCCAAAAGGCTTATTTACGTTACCACTCGACATGTCTGAGGACACAAATGCTTTACCTCAATGGGTAGTGCGAAAGCCGAGAACTAGCTTGGTCGATCCACCAATGGCAAATCTTTTGGGCATTGAAAATGTCACTTCTACTGAAGACAATCCTAAAACTTCGACAACTAAGGACGAGACTAGTAATGATGAACACATTGCTCAATTGGAGCAACAAATTTCTAATTTGCAAGGAGAAGTTGAGCGTGTTAGGAATCTTGGTAAGTTATCAATTTCCAAAAATCCTTCCCAAGAACCAAGGGCAAGTGCTCCAATACCCCCTCACTTTCTATCTCTCGAATATTTTATTCCTAACCATTTCTCTCCACAAAACACCCGGCCTAAAAATACACATGTCATGAACTCGCATCCCATAAATCCACCACCTATAACCCCAGCTAATGTTAACCCCCAAATATGTTAACCCATCTCTCATATGCGAAAACCCGTAAATTTCCTCCAATATCCAACATGTTAACCTGCCTCATGTTCAGCCACTCTTAATCCACAACATGTTGCTCTATTTCCTGCCTACCAAAGCCCTCCAAACCAAATTCTTTTTTATCCTCAATATACTACCCAATCTTCCGCATACCAAAATTCTCAAAACCAAATTCCCACAAATCTATTACATGTCATCCCAACCATCAATCCCTATAATATGCCACCAATCCAAAATCCCTCAACTCTTCAACATATGTTAGCAGTACATGTTGATCCTAATGTGCAATCTGTTCCACCGATATGTGTGACAGAAGCTCAGCCATCCACTACTTTAGCACCAATTGTTGATCAATATGAGTTATTGGAGAGAGAATGGAAAATGAAGTTGGAGGAATGTGACAAAGAGATGTGAGAGTTGAGGGAAGAAGTTAGGAATATGCGACTTTTTAAAAGAGGAGAAACTCGAGTATGAGGATCTATGTGTGCATCCTGACATCGACTTGCCTGAGGGATACAAGCCACCAAAATTTGAGATGTTTGATGGCACAGGAAATCCTCACAATCACTTAAGATCCTATTGTGATAAGTTGGTCGGGTAGGCAGGAATGAGGCCATAAGAATGAAATTATTTATCAGTAGTCTAACCGGAGATGCATTAACTTGGTACATAGAGCAAGATCCTAAGAATTGGTGTAATTGGAGTAGTACAGCAGAGGATTTCATGGAAAGGTTCAAATTCAACATTGAGATCATACCTGATCGGTCTTACTTTGAAATGTTAAAAAAGAAAACAACTGAGACCTTTCGTGAGTATGTCATTCGTTGGAGATCTGAAGCAGCTAAAGTCCAACCCCCATTAGATGAAAATGAAATGGAGGACATCTTTATGAAAGCTCAAGATAATATGTATTATGAGAGGATGTTGCTCATGACATGTGCAAAATTCACAGATCTTATTAAGATTGGGGAAGCTTTTGGAAAAAGAATCAAGTCCGGGAGAGTCACGAATTTTGCAGCCTTACAAGAAGCAAATAAGGCAATTTAAGCTAGGACAATATGGAGAGTAAGAAGAAAATAGAGGAAGTCGCAGTTGTAATGAACGGTTCAAGTACATAGGCAAGGCCAAATTTATGCACACCATAGTCAACCACCTCAAAGCCCACACCACCAAACATTTTCACCTATTTCTTATCCCGTCTACAATACCCAACTAGTGTATTACCAACAACCTTCCACGTATCAAAACCCACCCGTTTATCAACAACCATCTCGTTACCAACCTCCAAATATTCCTGCAACCCTACCTAGGCCACGTCAAAACTTTGATAAAAGGAAGACTTACACGCCTCTAACTGAATCATATACCCAACTCTTTGAAAGGTTGAAAATAGCAACAGTGATCTAACCAATTCTTTGGAGAGATGTGGAACCACGTCCTAAGTGGTTTAATGAGTCTAAACATTGTGCTTATCATTCAGGAGCTGTCGGGCATGACATAGAAAATTGTTTTGCTCTCAAAGATAAGATTGAACTTCTTATAAAGGAAAATGTGATCCAACTCAAAGGGGCTCCCCTAAATGTGAACAATAACCCGTTGTCTAATCATGGGAATGCATGGGTGAATATGATCACGACAGATAATGAGCTGAGTTTGAAGAGGACAATTACGCCAGCAAGAAGTGCTACTTTTGAAAAGGTTCTCAAGCTTGATATCAAGGAGAAGGGTGACATTTACATACCAGATTCTATACCACTTGCCAATTTGTCTGTTGTCGAAATGTCAGAGGATGTTTTTCAGGATGATCTAGCTAAAGGGACTAGAAGTTTTTCTATTACTAAAGAGGAAATTGGAGATTTCGTTGAGACACAGACCATCTGAGATGCCAAACCAGGAGATGCCTTGAGGAATTGGACCTGTGCTTCATCCTTGGTTCGCCAGGAATCTTGATAGATTGAATTTTATCAGTATTTTGAAATGACGTGATTTAAAATTAAGGGTTTAATCATGTAGAAGAACTTTTATTATTCTCGCCTCCCTTTTTGAAAGGTCGAATGCAAAATCTATAAATGTTTTTCAGTTTGCCTTTAACTCTTTATTTTTATCTCTATTTTCACTCTTTCATCATATAAAATTATAAATTTGTTGGTTCTACAATTATGACATGTGATGAGGCAACAGAACAACACATGAATGACCAATAGAAATTCAAAGAATACAAAAATGACATGCCCCTTGCCAAGCTAACCAAGGAATTTGATCAATTCTTAGATAAAGCTGGAATTTTAAATTTAGACAACTCAAAGCTAGGAAGAAGAATATGAATCATTGCTGGTGCCACTCGAGAAGAAACCATTGCTTGATTTGTTGAAGGAGTATGCAGATGTGCTTTGGCCCAATGATGAAGAATTTAGCGGTTCAGATCAACCTAAATTAGCAACACGGATGGTGATGTAGGATTAAAGTTCATTTGTTCCTAGAAGTGTAATTTAGCTTATTGCCTTTCGCACCCCTTTTATGTAATTCGAACTACGTCCGGACCTGATTCCCTTGGCAGGATACGTAGGTGGCTTTTATTAGCTTCGGTCATATTAGTAGTAATTTTTCTAAATTCTATTTTGCGTGTTCAGACCCCACTTGTGGGATTACACTGGGTATGTTGTTGTTGTTGTTGTTGTTGTTGTTCTATTTTGTGTGTTCGAACTACGTCCAGACCTAATTCCCTTGGTAGGATACGTAGGCGGCTTTTATTAGCTTTGTTCATATTAGTACAAATTTTTCTTAATTTTATTTTGCGTGTAATATGAACTACGTTTGACCTTTCCTTGGCAGGATACGTAGACGGCCTCATCGGCTTCGGTCACATTAAAATCTTTTTCTTATGTTGTATCCTGAACTACGTATGACCTGATTCCTATCTTTAGGGGATACGTAGGCGCCTTATGGACTCGGTCGCATCTTTTAAAAAAAATTATTATTTATGGGACAAAGTTGGGGCAGATTTTGAGGAAGTCTCAAAATTTTACTACAAATGAGCTCAATAAATTGGTTAAAGCGAAAAGCTGAGGCAAAGATGTTTTAGAATATGCTGAGCGAGGATGTTGAATAATGCAAGTATATGCTGCAAGGGATGTCAAATGCATATTATAATCTGAGGCCCAACATGATTTTTTTTAATATATGTGTGCTACTTAGTTATTTATTTATTAAAAAATATTTTACTATTATTTTTTTCATCATCTATCAAGTCTCATTCCTCGGATGGAGTCAGAGAGTCCAAACAAAACAAAGGGCAGGAAAGGAGCAGAGTTGAGAATCTCAAGTCAGCATGAATAAGCCTTCCCTCCCCTAACTTACAAATTTTCTTTGAACATAGGAAAACTCAAGCATGAACAACAATGGAGTTTGACTATTATTCATCCAACAAGTATTACTTCTTGAATGAGGTTGCAACGTCCAAACAAGGAGGCAAACAAAAGAGCAATAAAGTTGTGGCATCCTTGAGACAGTTTGATTTTATTTTATTTTATTTTATTTTATTTTATTTTTAATATTCATAGCACCAATTTAATCTCTGATAATTCAGCACTAATTTGCACTGGCACTAATTTTGCACCGGCACTAATTTTGCACCGGCACTAACTATGTTTGGCACTAATTTTACACTAACTATAATGACACTAATTTTGCACTAACTATGCACTAGCACTAACTATGTTTGGCACTAATTTTGCACTAATCGTGATTTAGCACTAGCTTTGCACCGGCACTAACTATATTTAGCACCAATTCTAGCCAATCGTATACATATATCAAGTGGCTTTGCATTAATTCTGAAATTTATATGAACTTATGATTAACAAATGCCTTTTAGATTTTGCACATAGTTTAACAGGAAATATTGCATAGCAAAGAGATATGGAGCATAGCACAACGTGGAACTTTTCGTAGCAACGAACTGGGACATAGTCTGAAGAGGAATGTCAAACTCTTTGGACGCGAGCTGAGAAGTGACTTCCGCCACAACCCAACGATACCCCTATTAGAAGGCATGTGGGTACTTCTTTGAATTCGTCTATTTCAGTTTTGTATCCGGATGATTTCAACTCTCACCAGAAGTAATCTTTCTAATCCAAGTGACAATACCTTAAGAGCTTTGAAAATTATGTCCATGTAAGTTCTTACTTATGGGTGTGAAGTGTATCACATTCATGATTAAGAGGTTGCAAGCCTCTTTTTCATACTCAATTTATTTCACTCTTCTTCAACCAAAGGTTATCTTAGCAAAGAGATTTCCTTTTCAAACGATTGAGTCGAACTACAAGCAATCCCATTCCTATGTCTGCGATAGGTAAGCGAGCTCCATGTTGAAAACTTGACTGTACTCCAACCTCTTCTCATTCTAGTTCCGACCTTTTCGGTCTCTTCATAATTCGACTCTGAAATAGCTTTTGAATTTCGCGCGTAAAATCAAGCGCCTTGAACTACAAGTGACCTGAATTCTCATGCAACCTGGAATATGCAGAAAACCCAATGCCAGGGTTCGGCCATAATTTCTCATAATCTTTACCACTCACCTTTTTCATTACAATGAATGAGTGGATGGATAAAATTGGATTTTTCAACTTCCTTTGCTTCGGGTCTCTTTCATCGACCCAAGCCAAAAGAGGGGCAGTTGTTGATACCCAATTTTGACCCTCCATATTATAAATTAATTATCGAGATTCTTCAATTTTTAACAATTTGAAATAATTATTTTTAAGAAAATTGCAAATAAAAAAATATTTTAAGTTATTTGGTATTATATATATATTTTTCATATACTTCGTATGTATGTAATTGTGTACTTTTTCATAATTATTCAAAAATAAAAAGAAATTATATTTTTTTCGTTATCAAATTATTTTCAAAAATAAGTAGCTCATAATTGAGTTAATTATTTCTCTTAGTTAATTTTAAAAAAAAAAAAACTTGTTAATTGATCTAATTTAATTCATCGTGTATTTTAAAATTCAAACCCCCGCCTCGACCCCACATGTCCCCTTTCTTTTTCCTTTTTACTTTTCTTTTTCTTTTTCTTTTTCTTTTACGTGGGCACGCATATCCCCCTTTCCCTTTTTCTTCTTCACACCTACCCACTCCTCTTCTTCTTCATCAATGAAGAAAAGCACAACCAGAAAACCTGTACGCCTCCAATTTTTTCCTTTTCTTCGTTTCCTTTCACCTCACGCGCACAACCCATGACAACAAAATCAACGACAACCAGCAGTAAAATCGCTCCAAAACGCAGCAAGTGAGAGTGACATCGTAGAAAAGTTTGACTAGATGACTCCTCCGTGCACCCCAACATTCAATTTTGAAATTGAAAGGCTCCATTTTTCATCCTTCCTGCCCCCCCCCCCCTCCACCAAAACGACCTAAATTTTTTGCTATAAATTCTCACTCTTCTCCACTGTTTTAGGGCAGTCATCACTACCAATAAAAAGCACTCTTCTTGTTAAGTCCAAATTCTAAGGTTTCTAGTTGATTTAGGAGATTTTCTTTGAAATTAGAAGCCATTTGGAGTCAAGGAAGGTGCAGACAAAGTTCTTTGGCAGTAGAAAGTCTTCTCTGAATTCTTCGTCCCAGTTCGTTGCTCCAAGAAAGGTACCACTCTCGTCTTGTTCATCTTGGTTTCGCCGTAAATTTCATACACTTTGTTGAATGTGAATTTTGAAGCTATATCAAAGTTCTCATATTTGCGCTTAGTTTGTTCGACTGGAAATGCCATTATGGCCGGTCAACCCTGTGGTTTGTTGTTGTTGGTTGTTAAGACATTTCTGGAACCGTGTTGTGATGTTGTTGTGAATTGGTTGTTAGTTTAATATTTCCTGTCCCATGTTTGTGGTTTCTTAATCGATTATAAACTCTTAAGTTAAGTGGTGTTTAAAATGGTTCATCTTCACCATTCTTTACTTTGATAGTTATGTCTTTGACACAAACTTTAGTTTTCTGCTGAAATGGTTCCGAATTCATGATAATGTGTCAAAAGTTCGTTTCCTCTTCTATTTTTTTGTCCTAAGTGCCTTGATCTGTTTCAAACTCATTGGGTTTTCTTTAGAAAAGAACATAATCTATGACTTCCTTTAGTTCTCTCTTGAGTTCAACTTGTCTATTAATGTTTAAAGTTTAGCATGTTATGCTTCGTAACTGCATGAGTTCTTTCCATTTTTATATTTGAAAGTCTATGTATCATGCTTGTTGCCTTGCTAATCTGAGCATTTGTTTTGTGATTTTCACGTGCATATTACCTCTGTTCAAAATACTTGGATTTATAACAATGTTTATATATCTTATGGTTCAAATAATTGGTTTCTTATATGCTATTATTTTCTTTGGCACATGTGGCATTTTCGAGTCCTTTTGGGGACTCCACCCTACATTTTAGGACATCACCGGGTCTAGGGAGCTGTCTACAGGGTTTTGGAGTTGTTTACAGGTCTTGGAAGTTGGAAAGCCAATATGTATACACTGATATACGCAAAAGATACACTTTGTATACAAGCAGAAAACGGGCCAACGGCCCAAGGAAGCAGCAGTCTCTTTGAGCATGTGGGTTAGGCAGACCCAAGTCTCTTATTTTAGAATTAGGACAGTTTTTAGGAATTGGGCCTGCCAAAGCCCAATTGTATTTATTTCCTTATTGTGTGCTTTTGTTTGTAATACTTATTATCTTGTTCACTAACACTAACATTATTTTTGTAGCTTTAAATTTTTTTTTTTAAACTAGTTAAATTCCCTGAAAGTCAAACCATTTGTGTTATTTTTATTTTTTAATTTTGTGATTCTCTAATTTTAAAAATGTGTGTTAGGCTATTTAAACATTTCAAATATATTTATGAAAAGTTCTTAGTTTATTCAAATCATTTTCAAGTGTCTTTATTAGCCAAATTAGACAATGTGGCAATTTAAACTTTCTAATTTGGACTCTTTCTGTTTCAATTTTTTTGTTGATTTTTTTTTCGAAGTTAGTCAAAGTTGCATAATCGCCAGATAACCGCGTGTTAGCGGTTATTTCGAGTGCGTAAAACCTTCTTGAAGTGAAATGTGAACCCAACCCTTTTCTTTGAATTTTAAAAGGATTTTTTCTGTTAAGTCTTTTTAGATGTTTTATTGATTTCCTAATTATCCTTAAAATTAGGTGGTGACTATGTTTACTTTTGAATTTTTTGTTTATTTAAATCAATTAAGTAATAAATTGAATTTTCGAAACCCAAAGCCATTTTTTCAAATGACAACAACGACGAATTTTCCGTCACTATATAATATAAATTTTATAAAAATATATTTAAAAGTCTAGCGACCTATTTTTCGTCACTACTTCCGTTGCAAAATATTAATTAAAAATTTTGTCAATAAATCCGTAGAGAAAATTTGGGCGCCAAAATTTTGCACTAATATTTAGCAACGAAATAAATATTCCGTCGCTAATACGTCACTATATCATTATTAAAAAAGTTATTTCTTAATCTTGCAACAAATTGACAATTCTTTTGCAAATCTGTTGTTATTTAGTGACGGAATATAATCCATCGCTAATATCCATTGCTAAATGTTGTGTTTTTAGTAGTGCACCTCACACGAGCCGTGTGACACTCCACGGATCGTATGGAGGAGTCGTGGGGTGGCTTAAGCTTGAAAACTCCACCATTGGGGCTAAGTGAGGCCACACGGCCAGTCACATGGGTCGTGTGGCATGAGACAGTTCCTGAGGCTCCCCGTGAAGCCTCCGGAGTGAAAATATTCTAAGTATGGAATCACCGTCTCATAACTTTTCACAAAAAAATTCCTAAATTTGGGGAGACGGGAGCACCACACGGACCGTGTGGCTTCACACGGCTCGTGAAA
Source organism: Solanum medicagineum (assembly GCA_026153255.1). Lineage (NCBI taxonomy): Eukaryota > Viridiplantae > Streptophyta > Magnoliopsida > Solanales > Solanaceae > Solanum > Solanum medicagineum. The sequence continues at coordinate 1,187 of JAPFFP010061296.1, read as the reverse complement.
GTTGCCTGTTTGGCGAACTCGTGCAAAAAATTCTAACTGTTGGTTCAAGATCGAAATTTCCAGAAAATTTTTTTAAGTATTGTTTCACGGGCACTCCATATAGACCGTGGAATGCCACACGGGCTGTTTGGCCTCAAGCCAAGTGACTTACGGGAATTTTCCCCTCTGATTCATTAATGGCATTTCGTAATTCCAATTATTTCTATTGGTCTTATAGGGTTTCCTATGCTATTTCATTGTCATCTAAAGACCTAAAACCTATTTCAAACATTCACACTCATTCCTCATAATTTGAAATCTCTCAAAAAACTCTCAAAAGAACTCTTGAAGATTTCAATTTGGGGGCTGAGGAACTCAACTCTTCTTCAAAATTCTTTGTGGTTTAATTATCTTAGTGAAGGTATGTGGGTTTTGATCCTTGATTTCCTTTCAATTAAGGAGACCCAAACTATTTTCAAGCAATTTCATGAATTTCTAGCTTACTTTAAATTAGAATTTTGAATAATATGATTCCTTAAATTCAAATAGTATATGGGTTATGTTTATTTGCTGATTTTAGATTGATTTGAATTATAAAATGATGATTTATATTGGTTTATGAAATTATGTATATGTATGCCCCTTTTTAAGACTTGTTTATGCATGGGTGATCTTATGTTGGATATAAATATGGATTTAATGGTGTATTTATTTCAATTTCACATTATATTGTTGATTTTAGATTTAATCCTACTTACTTATGCCTTCCTGATATCATTCATAGCATTTGCATGCATGACATTGGACTATTTTGGGAAATTATGATATGGGTTAACCCCAATTATATTTTTTTGATATGATTTTGATATGATACTGGTTAAGGCAAGAATATGATCACATATATGTTTATTGATTATTGCACTTTGAGCATTTTGGGTGCTTGCACCATTTTGTATATGAATGGGCTATTCCTATGCATGAGTATTATGACTATGAACTATGATTTGTGGCATTTGTGCCTAAGTATGAATTACTATAAATGGTATTTGGCTTTAAAAATTAAGGAATGTATTGAAATGATCTTGGAAATGAATATTGTCTTTTGAAGCGTGTGCGTGTGTGTGTGTGTGTGTATGTATATGTATATGTATATGTATATGTATATGTATATGTATATGTATATGTATATGTATATGTATATGTATATG
>JAPFFP010061289.1:0-26827 GCA_026153255.1 Solanum medicagineum | reverse complement strand
GTACCCATCAACCTTGTTAGGGGGTTTGTACTCCATCAACCTAGTTGGGGGGCTTGTACTCCATCAACAATGTTGGGGTTTTGTACCCAACAACCCGTTGGGAGCTTGTACTCCATCAACCTCATGAAGGGGTTTGTACCTCATGTGCCTCTCCAAGGAGGTGGTAGGCCTTCGATTGCACTAAGAATGGTCACTCCCTACACATGCGTTATGTTCTATGAATGTATGATTTACTTCAAGCATCTTCCATTCATGTCTTGTTGCCATTTGCTCATCCATTGACTAATTAAGCATTTTGATTATTATACCTATCTATTGTTGCATTGCATCCTACATATTTAGTACATTCAAACATACTTACGCATATGCCTACATGATGTCACCATGTAGGAATCAAAGCACCCCTCGATCATCCTCCTCCTCACGTGGCTAAAACTATTGTCTCTGAAGCTTGTTGGTGAGTCCTCCATTTCGAGGACGTTGCTTATGATCTCTTTCTTTATACTAAGACTATCTTACTTTTATTCATGTATTGACTATAAGGGTGAGCCCGGTTGCTTGTCATGGCCCCCGCTCTTATCTATGTAGTTGAGGTGTTGTTGGACATGTTATATATCTATACTATGAGCTTTGACTCCGTTGACTCTTGTTTTTTATGATATTAACGTGTTCCCTTAGCCCTGGTTGCCCTAATTTACTATTTCTTGTTGTATTATATTGTTTCCGCGAGCAAGGATGTGTAATGATATACTTTGAGGCTTGTAAGGGGTTCTTTTAGGCTCTCCATTCTCCGATCACATCTAGGCCCTATGCTTGGTTCGTGACAGGTTAGACCCTTTTCCCCCTAAATTTGACCCCTTGAACAAGAAAATGAAGTTGAATTTCCGAAATAATGCTCGAATTTTGAGATATACGGAAATTACAATTCCGGGCACTTTCGAGGTACTTTTCCGGGTATTATATTTTTTAGAGTCATTACAATATCTCCCCCTTGGGAACATTCGTCCCAGAATGTCGAAGTAATGTATATGAGAAGAGTAATCATGAACAAATCAGCCCCAACAAGAATGCAACAACACACTTATGACACCACTTTCAAAATCTCAACATTAGTGTAACATTACCATAAACCCTTCAATATAAATATAAATGCATGCAAATGACTTGGGTTCTGAAACATAAGATTTGGAATCATGAAAGGACTTTGAGTGTTATCATAAGCTTGAATAGAATGAAAGAGCTGCGAATATTGCTCCTCCATGCCCACTCCGACTACCCGAGAGATACTATCGACTTGATGATTCTTCCAATAGGCTGTACCGAACACCACACCCTTATAAATAAACCTTTACTCATATCTACCCTACTTTCCATTGAACCTTCTCATAAGTCAACTCATCCTCCACAACGTCCACAACCTCAAAAAGCTCCATCCAACTTGAATCACCAACATACCTTCTCAATCCTAGAAACATGAAGAACCGGACGAACCATATCCGTATCCAAAGGAGGTTCCTATTCATATGCAACCTCACTAACCTTCCTCAACACCTCATGAAGACTCACAAACCATGAAGTCAATTCCCTCTTTATTGTGGTAACCACACCCTTCATGAGCAAAACCTTCAATTAGCCCCAATCACTAACTTTGAATTTAAGTTCTCTTCTTCTCACTTTGACATAAGACTTTTGACAACTTTGGATTGTCTCCAACCTTTCCCTAATCAACCTTACCTCCTCCGTAGCATCCATAAAAAGATCTGGACCCAACAACGCCATCTCTTACGCTTTAAACCACCCAACTAGTGATCTACAACACCTACCATAGAGAGCCTCAAAGAAGCCATACCAATGTTAGAATTATAGCTATTATTATAGGCAACCCAATCCATGGAAGATGACCATTCGAACTACTATACAACTCCAATACAGAAGCCCTAAGTATATCCTTGAGTAATCTCACCAACTCATGAATGTACAATTTAGCATGCTCTTTGGCAACATAAGTAGTCTTAATCGGTAGAAAGTGAACCAATTTCATCACCCTATCAACCACACCTCAAATAGAATCAAAATCCTTTCTAGTCTTGGGCAATCCAACCTCAAAATCCATGTTAATCACCTCCCACTTCCAAGTAGGAATCTCTATGTCATAGGTTAGACCACCTGGCCTTTGATGTTTGGCTTTAACTTGTTGACACTATGACAACCGAGAACAAATTAGGCGATGCCCTTCTTCATGCCTTCCTACCAATACACATCTCTCAATCTCTATACATTTGGTAGAATTAAGGTGGATAGAGTAAGAAGAATTACGACTTCATCAAGGATCTTCTCCACCAAGCCATCAACACAAGGTACACACAACCTACCTTGGTACCTAAGGGCAGCATCTCCCCTTGGGAGAAAACCTCCACCTTGCCCTCCTTCACCAAGGTCTTTAATCCTAACAAGGAGGGATCAAGATCTTGCTTTGCTCTTACTCATCAACCAATGAAGATTTAGAACCACTAACAACAAGACCACTATTATCATGAGCTAGGCTACCCATAGACACCCTTCCAAAAGCATCTGCCATAACATTAGTCTTACCGAGATGATAATGCACACTCATATCATAATCCATAAGAAGTTCTAACCACCTCCTTTGTCTCAAGATAAGATCCTTTGGGTGAACACATATTAGAAACTCTAGTGGACAGTATCCACACCAATATACACCCCATATAACCAATGAAGTCAAATTTTCAAAGCAAAAGCCTCAGCGGCCAACTCAAGGTCATAGATAAGATAATGCTTCTGTTGCATCTCAAATTTTCTAACAATATAGGCTATCACCTTACCATATTGCATCAACACACAACCCAAACCAATCCGAGAGGCATCACAATACACCACAAACCTCCGATAGTAGCCCGCTAAGCCCCCAAAATTCCTAATGTCTGATGGGGGTCAAAGGTCTAGGCTAGTTTCTATTCACATACATCTCCTTGAGATCAATCTTAATACCTTCCTCCGTCGCCACATGACTTGGAGAGCTAACCTCCTTTATCCACATTTCATATTTCACAAACTTAGCATACAACTCCTCTTACCCCATATTTGTAACACTACCCAGAAATGGTTCACAAGCTCTAAATAAATCCATACTTCATCACTGGAGACCACCACAATCATAACAAGGTAGGGACTAAAGACACTATTCATGAAACCATAAACATAGTCGGTGCGTAAGCCTACCAAGCAACTCCAACATACTCAAAGGCTCACTCTTAATCCAAAAACGTACTTAGGGATAACACCTATCCTCACTATCACTTGGGAATAAAGCCCAAACCAAATATCAAGCCTAGAGAAGTGACTAACCCATTGTAGTTGTCCAAATAGATCGACCATTCTTAACTATCATATTACAACCTTATGGGTTCTACAATCAAAGGAGACACAATATACAAGTAGCCGAATAACCTCAAGACCTCCAATCCAAGAAACTAAGTCCAACCATCGCAAGACAAGAACCTATGCAATAAGAACATGGGGCAACCCTTCGAGATCAATCACACCCTAAGACAAGAAACAAACTTACCGCTTTGCATCCACCTTACAAGTCCCCACTCAAGGATGGATTAATAGGGAATCGAAACTTAACTCTACGGGCCCTACATCAAGAGATACACAACATACATGCAATTAATCCACCCCAAGCATAAAATCAAGGTCCACCACAACAAATCCAATATGACACAAGCCAAGACCTAATGCAATATGAATATGGAACAACACCTATGAACTTCCAAACAATAATAAGCTCACCAAATAAGATAGACACTTAAGGGAGTTTAACACACACATGAACCCACTAGAAACCAAGAGAATAATGAAAGAAAATAGTCGCACACTGGCCCATCAATGCAAACACATCATATCCAAAAGAAGTTTCAACATACTAGTAGCAACATCGGGTACCTCATCCCCTCCTTGAGCCTCTTGATCAACATGAAGACCTTGCTCTAAAGGCCGACCACTGTTACAGTTCTTTTGAGCATATGGACAATCCACTAGCTTGTGACCTACTCCCTTACATCCATAACAAGCATTGGTCTTCCTCAAGCATAGGCAAGCATGGTATTTCTTACACTTAGGGTATTTGGGATAAGTGATCCAACCATCACCTCCTTTACCCTATTTCGTTCACGAGGGCAATCCTTCCTCTTATGTCTCACATCGCCACAATCGAAACAAGCATTCATTCCCTTGAAACATGGGCCCCTATGAACCTTACCACACATTGGACACATAGCATCACCTCTATCCTTGAGACTTTGGAACTTTCCCCCAATACGGGCCCTCTTGGCCTCATTGCCTCTCCTCTTACCAATAGAAGTCTTGGGGGCACTCACTTGTTGATCGAGGTGAGTTGCCAACTTTGTCGCTACTTTGGCGAATGCCGATAGAGCATTGTGAACCTCTGCATTCGTCATATCACCATCCTGAGTAGCGTGAGACATATCCTGTAATATAACGGTTAGGGAGTGGCAATAAGCCCTAGGGGACTTAAGTCTATCGCATGGCATAGATCATGAAGAAGTGAAACATTTCCTAGAACATCTCATAGTCTCCTATTTATAGTTGTGGCACATTTCACAACCATGAATAAGACTCTAATTGACGTGATGTGTTGGACGCTGAGGATCAAATAACCTAGTGCTCTGATACCATCCTTGTCATGGCCCAAGCCTAGGGCCTAAACGTGGCCCGCAAATGAAGAACCTGAAGGAACCCCAAACAAGCTTCATAGCTTATCATTACACATTCTTGGTTGCGGAAGCAAGTAAAGTGACAATAAGAAATAAGCATAAACTAGGGGAAATGGAACTAAGGGTAAATTTCCACACTATAAACATCAAGAAACAAGAGAGTCAAGGTTCATACCATAGATACATAACATGTCCAACAACACCTTTACTATATAGATAAGAGCGGGGGCTAAGACAAGCAACTCAGCTCAACCTCATAGTTAATACAAAACTGACAGAAAGATAGTCTTAATAGATAGAACGAGATCATAAGCAATGTCCCCGAAATGGAGGACTCACCAACAAGCTTGAGTGATATCGTATTAGCCATGCGGTTGGAGATTCTCAAGCGGCGCTCCGGTTCCTACATGGTAGCATCTATGTAGGCATAGAGTATGCTTTAGTACATTTGAATGTACGAATTAAGTGGGATGCAATGCAACAAAAGATAGGCATCATAGTCAAAATGCATGGAGATAAGCAATAGATAGCATAGTAACAATATGACATGTATGATTAATGTTTAAGTAAAACATGCATACATAAAACATAGTATATGTGTATGAAGAGACTACTAACTATTAGTGGATCGTCACACCCTACCACCCTTGGTGATCAGAATACAAAGCCCCCGATAGGTTTCCAAGGTACAAACCCCTCAATAGTTGGTGGATCGTCGCACTGTACCACCTGTGGTGCCAGAGTACAAACCCTCTGATAGTTTGATTGGTACAAACGCCCAACAAGGTTGATGGATAGTCTCACCTTAACACCCGTGGTACCGTAGTACAAACTCCTCGATAGGTTGATGGGTACAAACCTCCAACAAAGTTACCCGATGTGCAACCCCCAGGTAGGGCATGCTCAGATTCCAACGCTATGTAAGAAAATAATATATATATATATATATATATACACACACACACACACACACATTCATTTCACCATCATTTCATCATAATGTAGTCATTCAACTCATAGGACTTGAATTGGACCTTAAATTCCTCAAGAAACCACAACCGGACATTTTATCAAACACTTAGAGAGTGTGTAGTGCTAGTGTAAACCATGCAATTCAAGAGTGAAATAATTCTATAAAATTCAATGTAAAACCTTCAATAGATAATTGGTAATACACTCAAACAATATACATCAAAATCCTTCATCAAATCTTACAATAGACCTTGGTTTCATAGCTTAAAACATAGGAAAACAGTCACAATTTCTTAAACCCCAACATAGTATGCAATGATTTTCATAATAATTAGGGCCCATGAGTAAATCATCTTTAAACTATGCAAAGCTAAGTAAAAAGAAGCTTAGGTATCATGGGAGAAAGGAACCCATGAAAGAAACCAGATACCTTAGCTTTGGAGAAAACTTGATGAAGATTGGAGATGGAGACTTGACGGTTGGTTGAATTCACCAAAATCTCGAGAGCATTTTAACACTTGAATCTTGAGAGCAATATAAGCCTAAGTGTTTGAGTGAGTATTGGAGAATATTTTTGAATGATATGACGGTGAAAATGGCTAAGTATAGGTATTTTCACGTGTGAGAAGACTTAGGCCCAAGACTTAAAAGTCTTGAACCAAACTTAAAAGCTAGCACCAAAAATATACAAGGGTGCGTCGCGCCAGTAGCACGGTTCAGTTACTGGAATTCGTTAGTTTAAAAATCAAAATTGTGAATCATTCACTCTAAAATCAGGATTAGACCCTTTTCCCCCTAAATTTAACCCCTTGAACAAGAATATAAAGCTGAATTTCTAAAAAAAAAACACAAATTTTGAGATATAAAGAAATTATAATTTTTGGCACTTCTAAGGCACATTTTCGGACTTTTTTTGGGTCGTTACATGAAATCATGCAAGAAAACTCAGGATAAAACCACCCACCAACACTTGGTAATACCATCATGAAATATACATCAAAATGCTTCATCAAATTTCATGATAGATCCAAGAGTCATAGCTAAAAACATGCTAAAATAGTCACTTTTACAAAACCCCAAAATAGTTTATAGTCAAATTCATTATAAGTAATACCCATAAGTAAATCAACTTAGAATCATGCAATTTATGTAAAAAGGAAGCATGGGCATCATGGCTGAAAGGTCTCAATGGTTACAACCCACATACCTTGATTTTGGAGAATTTCTTGATAAAGATTGGAGATGGAGGCTTGAAGCTTGGATGAATTCCTTAAAACCTGGAAGAGATGTGGACACTTGATTTTGAGTGAAATAATAGTCTAAGTATTTGAGAGGGTTTCGGGGAATGTCTTGTATCATATGAAGGTGAAATATGTCTAAATATAGTCATTTTCACGTGTTGGAAAGCTTAGGCCCAAGACCCAAAAGTCTTGGAACGAGATAGAAAACTGGGCAGAAAAAAACACCCTGACGTGTCGCGCTAGCAACGTGCAGAGGCCACTGGAATTTGACATTTTGAAAGTTGAAATTGTGAATCGTTCACTCTAAAATTGGGGTTAGACGCTTTTCTCACTCAATTTTGCCCCCTAAACAAGAATATGAAGTTGGATTTTCTAAATAATGCACGGATTTTGAGATATATGAAAATTATGATTATAGGTACTTTCGAGGCACACTTTCGGGCACTTTTTGGGGTTGTTTCAATCAAGTATTAAATCATTATACATGAATATCTATTTTCAACTGTATTTCATGAGTTGGTTTATGTCTATTGAAACTATGCATGACTCAAGCTATGAAAACTATGAGCTATTGTGAAGTTTTGATAAGAATTGGTTCTACCATGATTTTGGTAGGCTGATTTACATGACTTTATGATGCATTGGTTTCACTATTTCATGATCTGTACTCTTACATTTACATGATGTTGAGCATGTGTTCATATATGCCCACCAAGTGTTTGATAAAATTACATGACAAGAATTCTTAAGCCATTGATGGGCTATTGCAAGCTTTTACAAGTCAAGTGATTTCAAGATGGTTATGGGCTTTCAAGCATGTAGTAAATTCATGAAATTATCTATGATCTTACAAGTTACAACGTGAGCCTATTTTACGATTTTTACCTCTTGTGAACCATTCATGTTAAAGCAAGGGTTCATCTATGATTACTACTCTCATGCTCAAGTTAGGCTCACAATTAGATGTCAAGCGTGATTCAAGATCTACTCATGTCATGTTATCATGTTTCCTACAATTTATACAAGTTATAACTATTTCAAAAATTCAGTGAGATTAGACTTAGCACCGATTGAGGCTTAAGATGGGAGCTCGAGTCAAGGGGTCCTTATATAAAGTTGCTAGTCTCTAAACTATGTGCCACCATAAGATTATGATTATTACCCTTGCTACACTAGTGTATCCATCTAGTCTTGTTATCATGTTATGTTTACCTTGGCAAGCAGACCACACCTAGCTAGCAGATGTCATGCCTGTTCACCTGTCTGAGGGGGTGTCATGCCTTGGATTCCAAGATGTAGCTAATTGTTCTATGTCGATTAAGGTATCCTTCCACATAAGTATGATGTATTATGCAAGTTAAATTGTTTTACAAGCATGTTCATTTCGAGCCTTGTTCATACATGGCATATTAAGGTTTACCTATTGTCTATATCTTATGCTTTTCGAATATGATGGCTTATATCATTGTTGCATTGCATCTTGCATACTTAGTACATTCAAATGTACTAGCGCATACTTTATGCCTACATGATATCACCATGTAGGGATCGGAGCTCCTTTTGATCATCCTCTTCGACATGGTTAGTACGATCCTTTGAAGAAGACTTTGGTGAGTCCTCAATTCAAAGGACAATATCTACTCATTTCATGCTATCTTGAGACATTTTTTGCTGAATACTTATTATTATGAGGGTGAGCCCAGGGAGTATCTTGGGCCCCAATCTATTCTTAATGTAAAGGTGTTGTTGGATATTATGTGTTTATGCTTTCAAGCTTGACTCATCTTATGTTGCTATATTTATGAAAGACAACCCTTAGTCCTGGTTCCCTTTTTTCAAATTATCCTTGTTTATGCCTATTTTACTTCTGCAACCAAGGATGTGTGCATGTCATGATCAAGAGGCTTATTTGGGTTATTTTCGGACTTCTCATTCGCCATGTCACGTCTAAGCCCTAGGTTTGGGTTATGACAAGCATGGTATCAGAGCACTAGGCTGTTAATGGTCCTCGGAATCCAACGCACCACATTGATTATAGTCTCATTCATAGTTGTAAAGCACACCACAACAATGAAATGGGAGGCTATGAGTCATTTTATGAAAATTTTTCACTTCTTTATGATCTATGTCGTTCGGTAGAGCTAGACCCTCTAAGGCTTTTCTCATTCTTAATTAGCACGTTTCAAAAAATGTCTCAAGCTATTCAGGGTGGTGGACAAGATGGTGACCATCTCTCACTTGAGGGTCAACTTCCCAATGGTGACATATCAAATGCGGAGATTTGCAATGCTCTAGGGCAGTTGGCCAAGGTTGTGACTGCTTAACTCGACCAATCGTTGGGTACCCTCGGGACCCCAAATGATAAAAAGGGGAAGAGAAAGGCTAAGAGAGTCGTGTTGATGGTGCTTCATCTTCTACTAGACTACTGGTGCCTAAGTATAAGGAGGAAAGGATGCATTCGTTATTTGTCAAGGGTGTGGCAAGAAGCATCAAGGGAAATGTTTGGTTTGAACTGGGGGTTGTTCCAAGTATGGTGGTGTTGCGCATAAAATGAGAGATTTCCCGATGGCCTCAAACAAAGGAAGAAGAAAAGATCAACGTGAAGGCAGGCTTCCATACGCTAAGTATAGTGGTAATGGTGGAATGACTCATCCTAGGTGCCCAAAATGTGGGAGAAATCGTGGCGGCACATGTTGGAGGAACACGGGTGCATTTTGTTGGTGTAGCAAGATAGACCACAAGATTGTTGATTGTCCATATGCTCTCCAAGGAAAGCAAGGAATGGATGAGGTGCCCCATGTTGTTACCGGTATGTTAAAGGTTTTTGATTAGATGTATATGCTTTGATAGTTTTGGGTGCCACTCTTTCTTTCATTACTCCTTTGGTTGCCAAAAAAATTCATATGTGTCACGAATTATTGTGTACATTCTTATAAAGTGTCTACCCTTATTGGTGAGTCCACTATTGCTTAAAGAGTCTAGAGAAATTGTCCCATGTCTATATTGCATAAAGTCTTACCTTGTGATTTGGCTGAACTTGACATGGATTTTGATATTATTGTTGGGATGGAATTGTTACATGCATATCATGCTTATATTAATGGTAGTACCCATAAAGTGTGGTTCCAATTCCCTAATGAACCCTTCCTTGAGTGGGAGGGTTGTAATGTGGTGGTCAAGGATAGATTCATTTCTTGTCTTAAAGCCCAAAATTTGATTTCTAAGGGTTTCATTTACCATCTTGTAAGGCTTGGGGATGTTGAGTCTAAAGTCCTTCCGATTGAGTCGGATCCAGGGGTCAATGAGTTTCTTGATGTCTTTCCTGATGAGCTTCCCCGTTTTCCTCCTGAGAGGGAAATAGACTTTGGTATAGACCTCCTTCTCAATGCACAACCCATTTGCATTTCCCTTTACCATATGGCCCCATCGGAGTTGAAGGAGTTGAAGGATCAATTGAGGGATTTGTTGGAAAAGCATTTCATAAGGTCTAGCAAGTCACCTTGGGATGCACCGGTGTTGTTTGTGAAGAAAAATAATGGTTCCCTTAAAATGTGCATTGATTACAGAAAAGTTTAAGGGTCTTTAAACCCTAACTTGATATATTTGTGTGGTGGTCTTTATTGATGATATTGTCATTTATTCCCGAAATGAAGAGGACCATGTAAATCATTTGTGAGTGTTGCAAATTTTGAGGGATGAGAGGTTGTTTGCTAAAAATGAGAAGTGTGAATTTAGGTTGAATGAGGTTGAAAATGGTGGTGTAGTGGTCGTTGATTGTTCCAAATCTTCTTTGATTTAGGAAGTCAAGTCAAAACCAGATCTTGATCCCTCCATGCTAGAGTTGAAGGCCTTGATAAAGGATGGTAAAGTGGAGGTTTTCTCCCAAGGGGGAAGATGATGCCCTTAGGTACTAAGGTAGGTTATGTCTTCCTAGTGTTGATGACTTGGAGGACTTGATTTTGAAAGTAACATATAAATCATCCTATTCTATTCGTCCCAGATTTACAAAGGTGTATAGGGATTTTAGGGAGGTATCTTAGTGAGGTGGATGAGATAGCTTTATTTGGATCGGACTTGGTAATGGATGCCACGGGAAAGTAAGGCTTATAAGGGCAGGGGTTGAGAATCGATCAAAGTAGACAAAAATCCTCTCCGATGTGATAAGAAGAGATCTTGAGTTTAGGGTTGGTGATTGGGTTTACTTGAAGGTCTCACCCATGAAGGGTGTTGTCCGGTTTGGGAAGAAAAGGAAACCGCGCCCAAGGTTTGTGGGATCTTATAGAATATTGAGGAGGGTTGGTGAGTTTGCACATGAATTGGATTTGCCTATGGAGATGAATATGGTTCATCCGGTATTTCATGTGTCTATGTTGAGGAAGTGTGTGGGTGACCCATGTGCTATTGTGCCCTTAGAAGTTGGGGGAGTTATGGAAGATAACTTTGCCTATGAGGAGGTCCCAGTAGATATGTTTAATAGACAAGTGAAAAAGGTCAAGGAACAAAGATGTGCCATCCATCAAAGCCCTTTTAAGGAATCATTAAGTTGAAAATGCCACTTGGGAGACCGAGGCGAACATGATGAAGCAACATCCCTATCTTTTTCCCAATCTACTTAAGCCTAAAGTACTAGGTTCTTTCTTTTCCCAAGCGGTCCTAATCCTTTCCATTCTTGAGTCTCATTTTCATGACCCAAACCTAGGGCCTAGACGTGACACGACGAAATGGGAACCTGAAGGGACCCAAAATAAGCCTCTTAGCATATCCATCACACATCAGTGGTCGCAGAAGCAAATTACCAATAACAAGAGATATAAAAAAGGAAACAGGGCTAAGGGAAATCTTTGGTAATCATAAAAGTATAAAAGACTCAGGCTCAGAGTATAGTACATTATAATATCCAAAAACACCTCTAACATGGAATGAAACAGGGGCCAAGACACTTTCCAGGCTCACCCTTGTATTAACAAGTGTTCAACATAAAGAAATATCAAAATAGCAAAAGTAACATAGATAGCATCCTCGGACTTGAGGAATGACCAAAGCTTAACTCCAAAGTATCGAACTACCCACGTGGAGGATGATCAAAAAGTGCTCTGGTCCCTACATGGTAATATCATGTAGGCATAAAGTATGGTTAGCACATTTGAAAGTACTAAGTATGTAGGATGCAATGCAACAAGACATAAGAAAATATAGTCAAAATGCATAATACTAAGCAATAGATAAGTGTAATCTAAATATGGCATGCATGATTAATGCTTGAAGTAAAATATGATTGTAAATCATTCAACTTGCATAGAAAATAATACATATATGGGACGAGACATTAACTGACATATACCAAGTAGCTACAACTCGGAATCCAAGGCATGACACCCCCTAGGTTAGGTGGAACGTGCATGATACCCCCAGCTAGGTGTGGTCTACTTGCCAAGGCAAACTAAACATGACAACAGGAACTAGATGGATCCATTAGTATAGCAAGTGTAATAATCATAATCCTATGGTGGCACATAGTTTAGAGAAAAAAGACTTTAAAGGACCCCTTGAGTTAAGATCCCATCTTAAGCTTCAATTGGTGCTAAGTCTAATCCCACAGAATACTTGAAACAATTATAACTTGTAAGAATTATGAAAGATGACCGGAGTAGCTCTTGAAACATGTTTGACCTCTACTAAGGATCCTAACTTGAAACATGAGAGTAGATCATAATCATACTTGAACCCTTGCTTTAACATGAGTAGCTCACAAGAGGTAAAAAATATCTTGAAATCAGGCTGAAATTGTAGCCTGTAAAGTCATAGATAATTTCATGACAATACATAGTTGAAAGCCCTAAATCATCATGTAGTCCCTTGACTTGTAAATCATGAAATAGATCATCAATAACTTGAGAATTCTTGACTATATATTTTATCAAATGCATGGTGGGTTCATGATACTTGTTCAAAATCATGCAATTCAAGAGTGAAATAGAATGAGTAAACATAATGCAAATCAACCTACCAACATATAGTAAAACCCTCATGTAGGGTACCTTGAAATCCATCGTCAAAGCTCATAATAGATCATAATTTCATAGCTCAAAACATTCATAGTCTCAATAGATAAAATCAAATTTCATGGTATAAGCTTGAAATAGATAGTCATGTATAATCAATCAATATTTCATAAAACCCCAACATAATTTATACTCTGATCCTTAATAAGAGATACCCATATATGATACAACTTGAAAACATGCAATTCTTATACAAAGGGAGATTGGGCTCCATGGGTCAAAGGACCTAATGATGAAACCCACATACCTCAAACTTGGGTTTTCTTAAGATGAGCTTGAGCAGAACTTAGAGCTTGATGAGAATCCTTGAGTTCCAAAGTTAAGCTTGAAATCTTTGGAATTTGAATGAGATATTTGGTTAAGTCTTTGAGAGGTTTTCTGAGGGTTTTGAGTAATATAGGGTTGAAAAATATCTAATTATGAGTGTTTTTACGCATGAGTGGGAACGGAGCCATGACCACAATGCCCTTGGGCGCAAAAGAAAAACAAAGGAAAAATTTACACTGGCCCGTATCCTTTGCATGATGCAGGCCCATCGTGCAGGCAACATTTGTACTGCTCCTTGCCCTTGGTGCGTCGCGGCTAGCAAGTAGATGCTCTCTAGAAATCGTAAATTAGCGAAACTCATCTTTCACTATAGGTCCTCTAAAATCTGGGTTATACCCATTTCCTACTGAATTTTGCCACCTGATCGAGAATATAAAGTCAAATTTTCTATATCACGCTCGGATTTTGAGATATATAGAAATTACGATTATGGGCATTATCAAAACACATTTTTTGGGCATTTCAAATCTCCCCCTTGGGAACATTCATCCTTGAATGTCAAAGAAATGTGCATAAGAGAAGTAATCATGAAGTATTCAGCCCGACATAAATGCAAGAAACGCAGTTAAACATCATTTTTCAAAAGTTTCACCATAAGTGTCAAAAATCATCATAAACTTGTTACCACGAGCATCAATGCATGCAAATTGACATAAGGGCTGAAACGTAAGACTTGAAATCACGTAAGGGACTTAAATTAGTACCTTTGGCTTGAGTGGAGTGGAAAATATATGGATATCACTTTCTCATGTCCACCTCGGCTTCCCATGTGGTACTTTAACTTGTTGGTTCCTCCAAAGGACATTGACGGAAGCTACATCTTTAATTCTCAACCTCTTCACTTGCCTATCCAAAATATCCACTGGTACCTCCTCATAGGTCAATTATCTTCAACAACACCCACAACATCCAAGGACACTATAGCACTTGGGTCACCCACACACTTTTTCAACATGGATGTATGGAAGACCGGATAAACCATTTTCATCTCCATAGGAAACCCCAACTCATAAGCAACCTTACCCACTCTCCTCAAAACCTTGAAAGGACTCACAAACCTTGGGCTTAATTTTCCTTTCTTACCAAATCGAACCACACCCTTCATGGGTGAAACTTTCAAGTAAACCCAATCGCCAACCTTAAATTCAAGGTCTCTTCTCTTCACATCGGAGTAGGACTTTTGTCTACTTTGGGTTGTTTTTAATCTATCCCTTATCAACCTCACCTTCTCCATGGCCTGTATGACCAAATCCGGACCTAGCAAGGCCATCTCCCCCACTCCAATCCACCCAATCGGGGATCTACAATGCCTACCATAAAGAGCTTCAAAGAAAGCCATACCAATGCTTGAGTGGTAGCTATTGTTGTAAGAAAACTCAATGAGTGGAAGATGTTCATCTGAACCACCCTTAATCTCCAAAGCACAAGCTCTAAGCATATCCTCAACAGTTTGGGTTGTCCTCTCAGCTTGACCATCCGTTTGAGGATGAAAAGTCATGTTAAGCTTAATCTTGGTACCAAGACCTGATTGGAAGGACCTCCAAAAGTGAGAAGTGAATTGACCACCACGATCCATAATGATAAACAAGGGCACCCCATGAAATTTAACAAACTCATGAATATATAACTTGACATAATCTTTGGCACCATAAGTGGTTTTGACCCGTAGGAATTGAGCCCACTTTGTCATTCTATCCACAATAACCTAAATAGAGTCAAAATGTTTCCTAGTGTTAGGCAACCTAACCACAAAATCCATGGTGACCTCTTCCCATTTCCACATAGAAATTTTTATACCTTGGGCTAGGCCACCCGGCCTTTGATGTTTGGCTTTCACTTGTTGGCAACTATGACATCCGAATATGAACATGGCAATGTCCCTCTTCATATGAATCCACCAATATACTTCCCTCAAGTCTCTATACATCTTTGTAGAACCGGGATGAATGGAATAGGATAAATTATGGGCCTCCTTCAAGATTAATTCTTTCAAGTCATCCACATTTGGCACACATAATCTACCTTGGTACCTAAGGGAACCATCTCCTCCTTGGGAGAAAACCTCCACTTTACCATCTCTCACCAAGGCCTTCAACTTTAGCAAGGTGGGGTCAAAATCCTTTTTTGCCTTTACCTCCTCAATCAAGGACATTTAGAACCATCAACAACCACTACACCACCATTTTCAACTTCATCCAACCTAACATCCAATATAGCCAACCGGTGAACCTCTCTAGGCACCTCCTTGTGACCATCATCAACATGAGCTAGACTATCCATGAACACTGTACTTAGAGCATCAGGCACAATATTAGCTTTGTCGGGGTGGTAATTCACACTTATATCATAGTCTTTAAGGAGTTATAACCCCCTTATTTGTCTCAAGTTAAGATCTTTTTGGGTGAACACATAGTGGAGACTCTTTTGGTTGGTAAACACATCAACTTGAACCCCATACAAGTAGTGACACCAAATTTTCAAAGCAAATACCATGGCCACCAATTCAAGGTCATGGGTGGGATAATTCTTCTCATGCACCTTAAGTTGCCTAGAGGCATATGATATAACCTTACCATTTTGCATCAAAACACACCCCAAACAAATTCTTGAGGTATCACAATATACCACAAATCCTACCAACCCTTCCGGTAGAGCTAAGATAGGAGCGGAGACAAGTTTATCTTTCAAGGTTTGGAAACTCTTCTTACAGTTGTCAGTCCATACAAATTTCACCTTCTTTGGAGTCAACTTAGTCATAGGAGAAACAATAGAAGAGAAAAAATTTACGAACCTCTAGTAATAACCCGCCAAACCCAAGAAACTTCTAGTATCTGATGGAGTCAAAGATCTAGGCCAATTTCTAATCACCTCCATCTTCTTATGATCAACTTTAATGCCATCACCCGACACCACATGCCCTATAAACGCAACCTCTTTCAACCAAAGTTCACATTTTTCATATTTAGCATACAAACTCTCCTCCCTCAAGATTTGCAACACAACCATCAAGTGATTCACGTTCTCCTTCTCACATCAATAAAGACCACTACAAACAAGTCAAGGTAGGGTTTAAAGACCCCATTTATGAGATCCATAAATATAGTCGGTGCATTAGTCAACCCAAAGGACATAACCACAAACTCAAAATGCCCATACCTAGTCTGGAAAGCTGTCTTGGGAATGTCACACTCCCTCACCTTCACTTGGTGATACCCGAATCGAAGATTAATCTTAGAAAAATGACTAGCCCCTTGAAGTTGATCAAAAGGATCATCAATCCTTGCTAGAGGGTACTTATTCTTTATGCTGACTTTATTAAGTTGTCGATAATCAATGCATATTCTAAGAGAACCACACCTTTTCTTCACAAATAACAACGATGCACCCCTAGGTGACTGACTAGGCCTTATGAAACCCTTCTCTAACAAATCCCTTAATTGCTCCTTTAACTCCTTCGATTCTGCCGGGGCCAAATGGTTAGGGAGAATAGAAATAGGTTGAGTATCGGGAAGGAGGTCTATACCAAAGTCTATTTCCCTTTCAGAAGTAACACCGGGAAACTCATCGAAAAAAACATCAACAAACTTATTAATCGCCGGAACCTACTTGATAGGAAGGACTTCGGACTCCACATCCCTAACCCTCGCAATATGATAGAGACAACCCTTAGAAATCAATTTTTGGGCTTTAAGACAAGAAATGAATCTACCCTTACAACCATATCACGACTTTCCCACTAAAGGATGGGTTATTAGGGAATAGGAGTCTAACCCTACAAGTTATACAATCCATAGAAGCATAATATGCATGGAATCAATCCATCCCAAGAATGACATCAAAATCCATCATATATAATTCAACAAAATTGCAAGGCAAGACTTTATGCAATATGAACATGGGACAATTCCTATAGACACTTTTAGCAACAATAGACTCACCAACAAGGGTAGACACTTTATAAGGTTCACACAATAATTCAGGACTAACATGAAGCTTTTGATGACAAAAGGAGCAATAAAAGAAAGAGTGGCACCTTAGTCTTGTGGATGACCATCTTTACCTTTGTTTTGAACATGATGACAATCAATAACCTTGTGACCCATCTCACCACAACCAAAGCAAGCATTAGAATTCATCGAACATGGACCACTATAATTCCTTTCACACCTTGGGCATCTAGGATTTGTCATTCCTCCATTACCACCTTCGAATCATGGGTTAGTCACCCTATCATTGGCAAACCTCCTGTTAGGACCATTGTATGACCATTGGCCTTAGATCTTGCACCCTTGAGAAAATCGTCCACCCTTAAAACCTTGGAAACCACCTTTAAAACGAGCCCTCTTAAACTATTCACTTATCTTTTTCTAAGTTTTTCCCGTTCTAGTTGTTCAGCATATGTCATGAGGTGAGACAAATCCATATCACCTACTAGCATAGAGGTACAACACTCCTCATTGACCAAGTTGAACACTTCCGACAAAAAATTTTTCATCCTTGATCTAGGCTCGGCAACCAATTGTGCGACATACTTTGAAAGCTTGTTGAACTTGAGGGCATAATCTATCACACTCATTGAACCTGAAATAACCCCCAAAATGTGCCTCCTACATGCCCATAATAATAATTTTTATATATCTCAAAATTTGTGCGTGATATCAAAAATCCGACTTTATATTCTTGTTCAGGCAGTAAAATTTAGTGGGAATGGATATAACCCGAATTTTAGATGACCTATAGTGAAAAACAAATTTCGCCAAATTTCAATTTCTAGAAGTTATTGTCGTTGGCTCCGCAATGTGGAGCCGTTACGGAGCAGTGTATTTTGTTGCCAATTTTTCCTATTTTGGTCCAAGTCCTTGAGGTCTTGAGCCCAGGCCCTCCTATGCATAAAAATACCTATACTTAGTCATTTTTCATCCTGTATCATTCAAGACATTCCCTAAAACCCTCTCTAACACTTACCTTAATATTTCATCTAAATTCAAGTGCCCCAAACTCATTTTGGATCTCAAGAAATTAATTCAAGCTTCAGGTTCTCATTTAATCTTCATTAAGGAAATCTCCATGTTTAAGGTAAGTGGTTTTGAACCATTGGGTCCTTTCACCCATGGTTCCCAACCTTCCTTTTTCATAAAATATGCATGTTTTCAAGTTGTATTACTTATGAGCATTACTTATTATCAATTTTGGATGCAAACTACATTGGAATTTTATGAAATGTTGTCAACTATGCATGTTTTTTGAACTATGAAACTATGGTCCATTGTAAGATTTGATGAGGGGTTTTGATGTATCTTACCAAGTGTTGGTGGGTTGATTTACATTTAGTTTTCTCACATGCTTTCAATCTTGAATTGCATGATTTTGAACTAGCATTGCACACCCGCTAAGTATTTGATAAAATGCCTTTTCAAGGATTCTTAAAGTTTTGATTGTCTATTGATAATTTATGAGTCAAGTTGCTTTATGATGATTTTGAGGTTTCTATAGATGTGTTTAATTCATGAAAAATGTTTATGATGTTGTAAATCTAGATTAAGCCCTTTTCTTAAAGATTTTACCTCTTGTGAGCCTTTGATATTGATGCAAGGGTATTGTTTGATGATGATCTATTCATATATTTGAAGATAGGCTCACTGTTAGAGGTCAAAGATATTTTAGAGCTACTTATGCCGTTTCAATATGTTTGAGGGAATGCTCTCTTTTATAGAACTATGTGCCACCATAGGATGATGTTTTACCATTGCTTTACTAATGGATCCATTTAGTATACTTTCTCTAGAGGTTCTTCCCGAATTGGGTCGTGTTCCTGTAAGGTGAAGTTCTTCAAAAAATTCTTTCTAAAATTAGGTCATGTTCCCATAAAGAAGGTTACTTCATACGAAATTAGGTTATGTTCCTGTAAGTTTGAAGTATGATTTGCCTTGGTAGGTGGACCTCCTCTTTACCGGTGAGAGGTAATCATTGGGATTTCAAGTTGTAGCTCGCTTGATCTTTGTCTACACTGGTTGAGGTCTCTTACAACACCTATGTATTATGCTCTATGAAATATGAATGATTTACAAGCATGTCTTACTTCGAGCATTGATATGCATGTCATATTGTTATTATGCTTATCTGTTGCTTATAACAATGCATTTTGATTATGTTTCCTGTCTCTTGCTACATTGCATCCTGTATATTTAGTGCACTCAAACATACTAATGCATACTCTATGCCTACATGATATTACCATGTAGGGACCGGAGCTCCATTTGACTATCCACCTCCACGTGGTTAGTTTGATACCTTGAAGATCAGCTTGGTGAATATTCAAGTTTGAGGACATTATCTACTTTCTCTTGCTATTTATAAGACTTCTCTATGTTGATATTTGACATAATGAGGGTGAGCTTGGATAGTGTCTTGGCCCCCGTTCCATTCAAAGTTTAGAGGTGTTGTTAGAATATTATGATGTATCTAAGCTATAAACTTGACTACTTATGTTTTATGATATCAAAGACTTCTCATAGTCCCATTTTCCCTTTCTATTTGTCTCTTGTTGTTATTACGGTTTCACGATGAAGGATGTGTGTATGATATGCTAAGAGGCTTGTTTTGGGTTCCAACGGGTTCACCATTCTCTGTGTCACGTCTATGCCCTAGGTTTGGGTCATTTGGTATCAGAGCAGTAGCTTGTTAATCTTCCACAGAACATAATAGACTGCGTCGATTAGATTTTTATTCATGATTTTGAAGTGCGCCACAACTATAAATTGGAGGCCATGAGGCATTTTAGTGTTTCCCTTCTTCATGGTCTATGTCATGCTGTAGAAGTTAAGGTTAGGTATTCCCCTAATGAATGTTCTTTCCTATTCTAGATCATGCTAATTCCAAGAGGAAGAAAAGCCCATACACCCGACGAGCAACCGGCTCCTCTCGCTCCTCAAGCTCCTCAAGATGGAAGATTGGCTCACGAAGAATTTCGGGATGCTATTACCATTTTAGCTCATGCTATGACTAACCAAATCAATCAAGGGGACCAATCTACTCATGCTTTTACATGGGCTTCAAGGGTAAGAGACTTTACTAGGATGAACCCGTCGGAGTTCCATGGGTCTAAGGTGGATGAGGCCCTCAAGAATTTATTGATCAGGTGTACAAAGTGTTGGCTATTACGAGGGTTATATTGGAGGAGAAGGTGGAGTTGGAAGCCTACGAACTCAAGGGGGTGGCCCAAATATAGTTTTCCAAATGGAAAGCGGAGAAGAGGAACAACAATGTCATCTTGTGGGAAGAGTTTAAGGCGGCATTTCTCAATCGATTCTTTCCCCTTGAGCTAAGGGATGCCAAAATAATTGAATTCATGAATCTAAAACAAGGGTTTATGAGTGTGAGGGAGTATGCCCTCAAGTTCAATCAACTCTTCAAGTATGCACCACAATTGGTGGTCGAGCCAAGGTCTAGGATGAACAAATTTGGGATGGGGGTTTCCAACTTAGTTAATAATTAGTGTCATGCTGCCATGTTGATAAGCGATATGAATTTATCCCCTCTCGTGACTTATGTCAAACAATTGGAGGGTGAAAAGCTTAAAAAGAGAAGAATTTGTGAGGCCAAGAGGGCTTGTTTTGAAGGTGGGTTTCAAAACTCCAAAGGTGGTCCATTTCCTCAAGGCCACAAATTCCAGGGCCAAGAGTCATTCATTGCTTCTAACAAGGGGTTTGCAAATTGTAGGGTGCCAAATCAAAGATTCCAAGGAGGTGATGAATGGGTGGGAAAGCCTAGGTGCCGAAAGTGTGGGAAAGGACATAGTGGCCCATGTTTGAAAAACTCCAATGCTTGCTTTGGTTGTGGTGGATTTAGGCACATAGTAAGTGGTTGTCCTCATGCTTAACCCAAAGGAAGAGATGATTGTCCTTAAGTACAAGGTGCTAATGTTGGCCAAGGAGGAAGGGCAGATTATCGGGGGGGGCAAGGCACAATAGATTCTATGCCCTTCATGGAGGCAAGGAAGGGATGAGGCACTCGAGGTTGCTACCAGTATGTTGAAGTTTCCTTTGACTAGAATGTGTATGCATTGATGGGTCTGGGTGCCACTATTTCTTTCATCATTCCTTTTATTGCTACTGGGCTTCATGTGTGTCCCGAATTGTCATGTGAACCTTTTTGGTGTCTACCCCCATTGGTGAGTCTATTGGTTCTAGAAAGGCCTATAGAAATTGTTTCGTGTTCATTTTGCATTAGGTCATTCCTTGTGACTTGTTGAATTAGATATTGTGGAGTTTGAAGTTATACTTGGAGTGGATTAGTTACATGCATGTTATGTCTCCATTGATTGTAGGACCCATAGAGTTAGATTTGAATTCCCTAATAAACTCATCCATGAGTGGTAGTGAAAAGGTAGGTCCGTTTCTAGTCTTAAGGTCCAATTGATCTCTAAGGGTTGCATTTATCATCTTGTTTGAGTAGGGATGTTGATCCTAAGGTCCCTTCTATTGAGTCAATTCCCATGGTTAATGAGTCATTGATGTCCCTTCCGATATTTTGAATTTGGAGTAGTGTTTATGGATTTGGCTAATGCACCGGCTATGTCTATAGGTCTCATGAATAGGGTCTTCAAACCCTACCTTGATATGTGGTCTATGGTGATGATATGTTGGTTCTTTTCTGGAAGGAAGGAGGAGTTTGTGCATCATTTAAGGGTGATATTGCGAATTTTGGAGGAATGTGAGATTACTTGCTAATTGTGGAAAGTGGGAGTCTTTGGGATGACGAAAGGGTGGTTGGAGAAGTTCACTGGTTAACTACGCTGAGTAAGAGGTTGGGTGAAGTTGAGAATGGTGGTGTAGTGGTTTTGATGGTTCCAACTCTTCTTTGGTTGATGAGGTCTAGTTTAAGTAAGACCCTGATTCCACCTTGATAGAGCTGGAGGTCTTGGTGAGGGATGGTAGGGCAGAGGTTTTCTCCCAAGGAGGTGATGGTGGCTTTTGGTACAAAAGTGGACTATGTGTGTTTAAGGTTGACAATCGGGTCAAGGTTTATAGGTCCTTATAAGGTTTGGAGGAGAATCGGTAAGGTTGTATATGGATTTGAGTTGCCTATGTATATGGATATGGTTCATCCGATTTTCCATGTGTCTATGTTAAGGTGGTGTGTTGTGACCCAAGTGCTATGGTGACTTTGAAGCTTATGGGTGTGATGAAGGATATCATTTACGGGAGGTTTCGGTAGGAATTTTAGATAGACAAGTGAGAAATTTGAGCGATAAGGATGTAACTTCGGTCAAAGTTCTTTGGAGGAATCGACAAGTCGAAAGAGCCACTAAGGAAGCTGAAGCGAGCATAAAGGAGGGATTTTCATACCTCTTTCATTCTAATCAAGCCTAAGATAACGATATGTCCTTTCTATGATTTCAAGTCCTAAGTTTCAACCCTTATGCCATTTGCATGCATTCATGTTTATGCTGACAAGTTTATGGTGCTTTTAACATTCAAGTTTAGACTTTTGAAAATGATGTTTATGTGTAATTGTTGCATTCATGTTGGGCTGAAATCTTCATGATTACTTCTCTTCTATACGTTTCTTTGACATTCAGGGACGAATCTTCCCAAGGGGGAGACATTGATACGACCCCAAAAATGCCCAAAAAAGTGAGTCAAAAATGCCATAATCGTAATTTCCATATATCTCAAAATTCGTACTTGATATCACAAATTTGACTTAATATTCTTGTTCAGGGGAAAAAATTAAGTGGGGAATGGGTATAACCAAACTTTAGAAGACCCATAGCGAAAAATGAATTTCGCCAAATTTTAATCTCCAGAAAGTGTTTGCGTTGGCTACATGATGCAGAGCCATCGCGGAGTAGTTTATTTTGTTGCCAGCTTTTTCTGTTTTGGTCCAAGGCCTTGGGGTCTTAGCCCAAGGACCTCCTATGCATAAAAACACCTATACTTACTCATTTTTCAACCCCATATCATTCAATACATTCCTTAAAACCCTCTCTAACACTTAGCTAAATATTTCATCAAATTGCAAGAGCCCAAACGCATTCCGGATCTCAAGAAATTCATTCAACCTTCAAGTTCTAATTTAAATCTTCGTCAAGGAAATATCCAAGTTTGAGGTATGTGGGTTTCAACGATTGGGTCCTTTCACCCATGGTGCCCAACCATCCTTTTTCATGCAATATGCATGTTTTCAAATTGTATTACTTATGGGTATTACTTATATGAATTTTGGATACAAGCTACATTGGGGTTTTATGAAATGTTGTGGAAATATGCATGTTTTGAGCTATGAAACTATGGTCCATTGTGAGATTTGATTAGGGGTTTTGATATATCTCGCATTAGGGTGTTACCAAGTATTGGTGGGTTGATTTACATTGTGTTTTATCACATGATTTCACTCTTGAAATGCATGATTTTGAACTAGCATTGCACACTCGCCAAGTGTTTGATAAAATGTCTTTTCAAGAATTCTTAAAGTTCTGATGATCTATTAGGTGATTTATGAGTCAAGTGACTTTTTGATGATTTCGGGCTTTCTAAAGATGTGTTTAATTCATTAAAATGTCTATGATGTTGTAAAGCGGGATGAAGCCCTTTTCTTAAAGATTTTACCTCTTTGTGAGCCTTTTATTTTAATGCAAGGGCATTGTTTGATGATGATCTATTCGTATGTTTGAAGTCATGCTTACCATTAGAGGTCAAAGATGTTTTAGAGCTACTCATGACATGTTTCAATATTTCTTACAAGTTATTAAAGCTATGATTATCTTATATATTTCGTGGAGTTAGATTTAGCAACGATGGATTGAGGGAGTGATCTCTTTCCTTGAACTATAAGCCACCATACGATGATGTTTTACCCTTGCTTTACTAATGGATCCATTTAGTACATTTTCTCTTGAGGTTCTTCCCAATTGGGTTGTTTTCCCGTAAGGTGAAGTTCTTCATGAAATCCTTTCTTAAAATGTGTCATTTTCCCATGAGGAAGGTTACTTCTTACGAGTTTGGGTCATGTTCCCGTAAGTTTGCAATATGATTTACCTTGGCAAGTAGACCACCTCTTTACAGGTGAGGGGTAATTATCGGATTCCAAGTTGTATCTCACTTTGTCTTTTTCTATGTCAATTGAGGTCTCTTCCCACACTTATGTATTATGTTATATGCAATTTGAATGATTTACAAGCATGTCTAACTTCAAGCATTGATCATGCATGCTATATTGTTATTATGCTTATCCATTGCTTATAATTATGCGTTTTGATTATGTTGCCTATCTCTTTTTTGAATTACGTCCTACATACTTTGTACATTCAAACGTACTAACGCATACTTTATGCCTACTTAATGTTACCATGTAGGGACCGGAGTTCCCTTTGACTATCCTTCTCTACGTGGCTAGTTTAACATCTTGAAGATAAGCTTGGCGAGTCCTCAAGTTTGAGGACACTATCTTCTTTCTCTTGCTATTTCTAAGACTTTTCTATGTTGATATTTGACATTATTAGGGTGAGCCCGGAAAGTGTCTTTGCCCCCGCTACATTCCAAGTTTAGAGGTGTTGTTGGAATATTATGATGTACCAATGCTATAAACTTGACTTCTTATATTTTATGATATCAAAGACTTCCCTTAGTCCTGTTTCCATTTCTATTTTCCTCTTGTTTTTATTATGCTTCCGCGACCAAGGATGTGTGAAACGACCTCAAAAAAAAAAGTGCCCGAAAATGTGCCTCGGAAGTGCCCAAAATCTTAATTTCCATATATCTCAAAATCCATGTGTAATTTTGAAAAGTCGACTTCATATTCTTGTTCAGGGGGTAAAATTAATGGAAAAGGGTCTAAATTAAGTTTTAGAGCGACCGTATCAAAATTTGAAAACCCAAAGTTTGCAATTTCTAGAGAGGTTTCGCACACCAGGCACAACGCGCCAAGGGCGCGCCTCTATGCATTTTTGTGCTCAGCTTTGTGGTTCTATCCAACGCCCTTGGTTCTTGGGCCTAAGTATTCCTATACATAAAAATACCTATACTTATCTATATCTCACCTTCATATCATACAAGACATTCCCCAATACTTTCTCAAACACTTAGACTAATATTTCATCCAAATTCAAGTGTCCCAAACTCATTCTGGATCTCAGGAAACTCATTCAAGCTTCAGCCTCTCTTTTAGATCTAATTCAGGCTTATTCATGTCATTGAAGACCATCGTGGGTCCCCTACATCAAGCCAAGTTCAAAGGAATTTCCGTTGGCTAAGTTTTGCACAAGTACCGATAGGTGGGTCAATTTTAAAGGGGCATATCTCTTAGCATACAAAAAAATGGGTGGCCCACAACCTATCAAATTAAAGCTCTTTGAATTAGCTTTCAAACGCAGTTGGTTTCCACTTATTTAGAGTTTGGATGAAGAAGTTATGCCCATTTTCATAGAACTCATTTGTGCAGGGGTATATATAGGTTTTTGCCAAATTTTGTTTCATTAATGGCGGTTCGTAAATTTAGTTATTTCTATTAGACTTTTGGGGATTTCTATGCTATCTTAACCCTTCCTAAAGACCTAAACCCCATTTCTAAAGATCAGATTCACTCCTCCCAATTGGAATACACTCTCAAATTTTCCGAAGAGCCTCTACCAAGCCCCTATAAGAATTCAAGGAAACTTATCAACAAGTTGTGGATTTCAAGACCCCACTCCAAGCTTCAAGTATTCCTCAACTCAATTTCAAGAAATTCAAGGTCTAAGATATGTGGGTTTCATTCATGGGTTTCTTTCACTCATGAAGCCCAATGTTACTTTTTATGAAAATTGCATGACTTCAAGTTGTATTCCGTATGGGTATCTATTATTATAAAATATGAGAATGAAATATGTTGGGATTTTGTCAAATACTATTGATTATGCATAAATATCTATTTTGAGCTTATAGTATGAAGTGATCTTTGTCTATTGAGACTATGCATGATTCAAGCTATGAAATCTTTGAACTATTGTGAAGTTTTGATATGATTTACACGTTACCTATGATGGAGTTTTACGATGATGTTAGTGGGCTGATTTACATGATTTTAAGATGCATTAACTTCGCTATTTCATGATCTATACTCTTGCATGTTTTGAGCTATGAATTTATGAACCATTGTGGGATTTGATGAAGGATTTTAATGTATATTGCTTGAGGGTGTTACCAAGTATTGATGGGTGATTTTACATTGAATTTTCTTGCATGATTTCACTCTTGAATTGCATAATTTTACACTAGCACTATACACCCGCCAAGTATTTGATAAAATGTCCAGACTATGTATCTTGAGTTGTTAAAGGCCTAATGCATGGCATATGAGTTGATTGACCTTATGATGATGAAAGGAATGTATATCTATAGTATTTTTATCTATAATGTTGTGAGATGACTACTTTGATGGAGGGTGTGATGTTCATTAATCTAATTGAGTGGTTGATGCCTCATTAACC
>JAPFFP010061280.1:0-26831 GCA_026153255.1 Solanum medicagineum | reverse complement strand
AAAGTTATAAAATAATAAGAACTTTAAACTTTGAATTTGAATTTTGAAACTTGAAACTTGAAAATTGTAAGTTGTAACTTAAAAAAAGTTAAAACTTATAAGTTTAATAAGAAATTATAACTTACAAGTTACAACTTATAACTACAGTTATATAAGGTTAAGAGATTTCTAATTTTTTTTAATGTTAAGTTATTAACTTGTGTTATATATATTTTTTATTTTACAACCTTTTAATGTTAAGTTATTAACTTGTATTATATATATTATTTCTTGTATTTACTAACTTATTATTACTATAAAAAATATAAAATAACAAAAACTTTAAACTTTCAATTTTTAAAAGAAAAATAATATATTTATTCAAAATTTCAGATAAATAAAATTGTACAATTACTACTAATAAAAAGAGTTAGAGTACCTAATCTACACAACCATCTACTAGGAAAGGTTCTGTTTGAACTATGTCCCTAATATTATACTAATATCTATAATTGTAATGTACAAACATTTGTTGGCGTAAACTATCTATCATTTCTCAGGAAAGATTTTCTCTAAGTTGAACTTGTCGTTGTTCCTCCATTGCTTCCATGTCATCATCACTATTTGCTCCAAGTATTTCATCAATTTCATCTTCTACTTGCGAGGATAATTTTGGTAATCCAAAACTACTTCTTTCTGCATTGATCCAATCCCTAAACAATACAATATTTCTAAACTATCCTTTGCAAGTGAGTATCCATGATCTCCAATTTGATATCTTGCCGCACTAAAAGCTTGCTTCGAAGGTACTGATGATGCTTGAATTGCTAGCACATCTCGAACAACCCTAGCAAGTTTTGGAAATTGTTCTCCACTTCTTCCACTACGCCAATAATTGAGGTTCTCCATTCTCGTCCCTAATCCTTTCCAGTCCCTAGTTAATACATTCAATAAAATTATTATTACTAGAAGTTTCTAGACCAAAATAATCATCCATCATATCATCTAAATTATTTTTTTCTATGTTTACGAGGTGGAGGTGAACCTGGTGGAGCATTTCTTTTCATGGCTCTATATGTATCATATAATATTTTGACTTTTGTTATTATACTATTTTTAGAATCTTCAAGACTAGGAGATTCATCAGGTGTAATTTCTAAATTAGCATAAATGTTTTCAACCATTCTTTCAACACCTTTTAATTTGTAAGAAGGATTAAACAAAGTAGCAATCAAATAAATTTGAGGAATAGGAAAATAATATTTTTTGAATCTTTTTTTCATAAAAGATATTGCTTCTCCAAACTTATATTTTCTTTTATATTTTACAAAATTAGATGAAATAGCAAAACATTTAATAAACCAAAATAAACAGTAGGATAAGATTGACCAAAAATAACATTTGTAACAATATAAAATATTCTTAAAAATTCAATAAGATCTTTTATCTCTTGCCAATTATCTTTACAAAGTCTTACATCCGTATCCGAATTATGAGCATTAAGAACTTTTTGTATCGGATCTTGATAAACATAAGCAACTTCAAATATTTCAAATAAAGAATTCCATCTAGTAGAAACTTCTCTAGGAACTTTTCTATATTCATGTTAATCTTCTTTACAACAATTTTAAATTTGGTAAGTCTAGATTTTATTTTAGATTTAAAAATTCAATTACAAGCAATTCTAATTTTTTCATAAGAATTTCCAAAATTAAGAACACCATCTTTTGCTACCAAATTACAAATATGTGCTAAACTTTTAGTATGAAAAGCATCGTCATCAACTGGGCAAATTCTCAGTTTTAAAAAATAAACTACTCTCAAATTGTTAGAAGCGTTGTCTAAAGTGCAACTCATTAGTTTATCACATAATAAAAAATAATCCAAAATAGAACCTATAGTTGAGGCTATATAACACCAGTTTTAGTCTCTTTGACATATTTATAGCCTATTATTCTTTTTTGCATGTTCCAATTGTGATCAATCCAATGAACAATAATAGTAAAATAATCATTACAATTCATACTACTACCCATATCAGATGTAATAGAAAATTACCATCAAAATAAGCAAATAAGCAACGAAGATTATGACGATGTTCAGCTTGATATTGAAAATAACATTTTTAACTGTATTCCTTGAAAAACCTTCAAAAGATGGGTTATACACTTCTTGAATATAATGAATAAAATCGGGATGCTAAGGAAAACTATAAGGCAAACCACAAATAGTAACCATTTTTGCTAATTCTTCAAGATCTTTTTCTTTATTATACGTGTGAGGTTTGCTTGGATCAGTAGGATTAGACATATTTAAAGCACTTTGGACCATATTTTAACCTCCTACACCTACAGATTCTTCAATTATTTGTTCACCTCTGTTTTAAGCCCTATTCACAGCTTCTAGGCGAGCAAATTCTGGATTTTTATTTCTCAAATGTGTAGTTAGCCTTCCCGCTCCTCCATGCGCCCCGATAATCAAATGATTCATTACTTTTTTACATTTTGTACATTGAACAATAGTTTTTTCCTCATTTTGAACTAAAAATTGCCAAACTAAAGATCTTTTAGGACATTCAGCTTTACTAGTTTTAGTAAGCGTAGGTAGGGGGTTAAACATCTTCTTGGGGCCGGGAGGGGGGGGGGAGGGTAATGCCATTGCGGGACTAGTAAGGGTGTCATATTCTTCATAATTTTCTATTTCTACTTCTTCATCCAAATCTTCCTCAAAATTGAAACATGACTTAAGTTATCGATAGACACTTAAACTTGATTGCATTTTTTACTTAGACACCTCAACTAAGATTTGTTCTTATTAAACACCTCAACCAGTCCACATTTGAACCAATGAGACATTTTTTACCCACTTGGCTTTATGCCATCCATGCATGTCATTAAACGTAAATGACATGGACAAATTAGTCATTCAACCTGTTCCACATAAGCTCCATGTGGATTGCAACTTCCACATAATTGAATTTTTAAAACGAAAAAAAGAATTCTATATCCTAACATTTCTCTCTGTCCAACCTTTCTCCCTCCCGAATAATTCTAGGCATTTCATAGAAAACCTGCACAGCTTCATCTAAGCATCCTGGACTGCCAAGTAAACCCAATAATGCAGTCTCTGTGACAGTATCAACAAAAAATAGATCCAATTTTTCAGCCAACGCTTGAAACTGAATTCCATGAATGACATTCAAAGACTCACAACCCAAAAGCCCACCAAGAGTAAACTGAGTCGACACATTTGGAGAAATTGTGCCAACCAATTGTTATTTAGAAAACCATTAAAAGTTAACTGAATCAACTATCTCTTCTTTGATTTAACATGTATAGAGCATGGAGAAATTGTCGGGGGGGGGGGGCAGATAAAATGGTTTGGGAGGGAGAAAGGGATAGAGAAATGTTGGGATTTAGGGATTTTTTTTCCTTTTTAAAATTTGATTATGTGGAAGGTGCAATCCACATAGAGCTTATGTGGAACATGTTGAATCGTCAATTTGTCTACGTCATTTGCATTTAATGACACACGTGGATAACATAAAGACAAGTGGGCAGAAAATGTCTTATTTGTTCAACTATGGATTGATTGAGGTATTTAATAGGAACTAATCTTAGTTGAGGTGTCTAAGTGAAAAATGCAAACAAGTTTAAGTGTCTATCGATGACTTAAGCCTTAAAGCATCTATCTAGTATTTCATGGTTTGTTTCATTGTGAGAATTAAATTCTATAACATTAGGACGTGACTTAAATGAAGTTTCATCGGCATGAGTAAATTTATCAGTATTGACTCAATCTAGGCGACAAATTTCTACTAGAACTACTTTCACCCTCTTTTTTTTTTCCAGACATAACTTTTTTTCCAAGTCTTTTTAGTGAATCCATATTTAAAATTTAAAATAATAAAAATATAATTCAAATATGCAAGATGAATATAAAAAATAGTAACTTAGTAAATAAATATATAACAAGAATAAAGTTGAAATGATTATGCCGAATGTCTGCCTAAAGCAGGGGTATAACCAAAAGTCGGAATTGAGAGATGCCAATTGAAGCTTGTCAATTACTTCAAAAAAAACCCACCAAACTCTAACTAATTAATATCACAAAGATAAAAATTATAATGAATGAGAGAGATTAAGAATTGTTGAGAGTTGAGAGAAATTGTAAGAAAATTGATTATTTGTGGGAAAGGTTGAAGAAAATGGATTATATTTATAGTGTTAAGGGGGTAATGAGGTAGGGGGTGTAAAGGGGGTGAGGGGAGCCACTTAGCCATTAGTGGGCCCTAATGGTAAAAATCCACCTGGAAATGACTATATAGCCGTTGGAATAGAAAATAGTCATTGAACTGATACTGGAACTGATCCAAAAATGGGTTTACCAGAATTGATTCTATTAGGTAAAAGCCCCCATCTGTTCCGATACCGTTACTACAGGTTCAACTGGACCGAAGAAAAATTGGTTTGTTGCCAGTGTTAGTAATGGCACATTGCGGGGATGGACCAAATTACGTAATGAAATTTTCCTCTCACCTAGGCCAAAGGGGTTGGTGAACTTAACTTATCGTTCTGCATGCTACACACTAGAAAGGAATTTGGTTATTTACTGATACTAAGTTAGGGAATCATGGGGAACAAAATACCCTAGTTCCTCTCCATACTAGTTTAACACTTGTTTTAGTTTAGAGTTATTTTTACTGGTTATTATCAAATCCCCCTCCCTTTGGGGAGATAAGTTGGTTAACAAACTCGAATTGCAAACTTTAATTCTTCTAAGTCTACCATATTTCGTTGGGTTTGACCCTAACCTTGGTTAGGTTCTATATCATGACTGCTTTAGCCTCAAAAAGGAGGTGTAGCTTGGGTGACATCAGACTTGCCCGGTATTCCTTTCGAAAGGGAAGTAGACTCTGACATAGATCTTGCCTTGTATGACACCGACTGAGTTGAAGGAATTGAAAGATCAATTGAAGGATTTGTTGGAGAAAGGAATTATTAGACAAAGTATATCTCCAAGGGGTGCTTCGGTGTTATTTACAAGAAATAAAGATGGATATCTTCATTTGTGCATTGATTATAGGCAATTTAATAAGGTTGCCATCAAGAATAAGTATCTGTTTCCAAGAATTGGTGAATTGTTTGATCAACTTCAAGGGGCCACCCATTTCTCAAAGATTGACCACTGTTCCCGTTCCGATTAGGGAGTGTGATATTCCCAAGACAGAAATCAACAATTGAAGGTTAGAGAGTGTGATATTCCCACGACAACATTTCAGACTAGGCATGGGCATTTTGAATTTGTGATGATGTAGATTGGATTAATTAATGCTCCGGCTATGTTTATGGATCTTATGAATACGGTGTTCAAGCCATTCCTTAACAGTTTTTTGGTTGTCTTCATTGATGATATCCTTATTTATTCCTGAATAAAGCGGGAGCACATGGATCATTTGAGGTTGGTTCTTCAGACCTTGGGGGAGAAGAAGTTCGATGCTAAGTTTAGAAAATGTGAGTTTTTGTTGGGTGAGGTGGCTTTTCTTGGTCATGTGGTATCTGGTGATGGTATTAAAGTTAACCCAAAGAAGATTGACGTCATGAAGAATTGGCCTAGACCATTGACTCCTTCGGATATTCGAAGTTTTCTATGGTTGGGTGGTTATTATAGAAGGTTTATTGATGGTTTCTCATCTAGTGCATTGCCATTGACCAAATTGACTCCAAAGAAGGCCATGTTTGTCTGGTCGGCTGAATGTTAGAAGAGCTTTTAGACATTGACGGATCGACTTACATCAGATCCTATTTTGACTCTACCAGATGGCTTAAATGGATTTGTGGTGTATTGTGATGCTTCTCGGATTGGGTTGGGTTGTGTACTTATGGAACAACGTAAGGTGATAGCTTATGCATCAAGGCAATTGAAGGTGCATGAGTGTAATTACCTTACTCATGATCATGAGTTAGCGGCGATGGTGTTGGCCTTAAAGATTTGGAGACACTATTTGTCTTGGGTGCATGTTCATATTTTCACCGACCACAAGAGCTTACAATATGTGTTCATGTAATTATACAACTCATGATCATTAGTTAGCGGCGATAGTGGTATTTGCTTTGAAGATCTGGAGACACTATTTGTATGGGGTGCATGTTGACGTTTTCATTGACCACAAGAGCTTACAATATGTGTTCACTCAAAGGGATCTTAATTTGAGACAAAGGAGGTGGTTGGAACTCCTTAAGGACTATGACATGAGTGCTCGATATCGTATCAGCAAGGAAAATGTTGTCGTCGATGGTCTTAGTGGGCTATCTGTAGGGAGTGTGGCTCATGTTGATGACGGGAAGAAAGAATTTGCAAAGGATGTTCATAATTTGTCCATATTGGTGTTAGGTTGGCCGACTCTAATAGTAGTGGTATTCATGTTCTAAATAGGGCCAAATCTTCTATGGTTGTTGATGTTAAAGCTAAGCAAGATCTAGATCCATCATTGGTTGAGTTAAAGAAGTTGGTTGCCGAAAAGAAGATAGAAAGGGGAGATGGTGTGCTTTGGTACCAAGATCGGTTATGTGTTCCGGATGCGGATGATATTAAGTGGGTGATCATGAGTAAAGCCTATAACTCTCATTATTCTATTCACCTGGGATCCACTATGATGTATAGAGATTTGAGGGATGTGTATTGATGGCATGGTATGAAGAAGGATATAACTAAGTTTGTATCTGAATGCCCTAATTGTCAACAAGTGAAGGTAGAGCACCAAAGCCCCAGTGGTTTGACTTAAGATATCAAAATCCCTACTTGGAAGTGGCAAGATGTGAACATGGATTTTGTGGTTTGTTTTCCACGGACCCGAAGACAATTTGACTCAATTTGGGTTATTGTTGACCAGACAACTAAGTCAGCTTATTTCCTACCAAGCAAGACTACCTTTAGTGCTGAGGATTATGTAAGGTTATACATCCAAGAGTTAGTGAGGTTGCATGGTATGCCTAGGTCTATCATATCGGATTGTGGCATCCAATTTACTTCACACTTTTGGAGGTCGTTTCAAATAGGACTTGGTACTAAGGTGAAGTTAAGTACCGCTTTCCATCCGCAAGCCGATGGACAAGCCAAGAGGAAAATTGAAACTTTAGAGGACATGTTGAGGGCTTGTGTGTTGGAATTCAAAGGTAATTGGGATGATCATTTTCCACTCATTGAGTTTACTTATAATAATAGTTTCCATGCTAGCATTGGTATGACACCATTTGAGGCTTTGTATAGTAGGAGATGTAGAACTCCGGTGGGGTAGTTTGAGTTGGGGAAGATGACTTTGATTGTCCTGGATTTGGTGTTGGAGGCTATGGAGAAGGTGAAGTTGATTAGGGAGAGGTTGAAGATGGCGTAAAGTCACCAAAAGTCCTATTCAAATGTTAGGAAAAGGGATCTTGAGTTTCATGTTGGTGATTGAGTGTATGTAAAGGACTTGTATATGAAGGGTGTAATGTGTTTCGGGAAGAAGGGCAAGTTGAGTCCCCGGAACGTAGGTCCTCATGAGATTGTTGAGCTAATTGGAAATGTGGCTTATAGGTTGGATTTGCCTCCAGATTTGAGGTTTGTTCATCTGGTGTTCGATGTGTCTATGTTCAAGAAGTTGGTTGGTGATCCTAGTACTATACTGTGCCTTTGGAAGGTGTTGAGGTTGACGAGAACTTGTCTTATGAGGAAGTTCCGATTAAGATTTTGGATAGGCAAGTGAAGTGGCTTCATAACAAGGATGTGGCTTCGGTTAAAATACTCTGGACAAATCAATAGGATGAGAGTGCTACATGCGAGGCAGAATTGGACATGATGAAAAGATATCCCCACCTTTCCCAATCTACTCAAGCCTAAGGTATTAGGTTCTTTCTATTCCAAGTGGTCCTAATTTTGTCACTCTTGAGTTTCATGGCACGGAATGCATACATGTGCACGAAAATGATTTTTATGATTTTTTGAATGATTTAAATACATTTTGATATGAGTTTTCAAGACATTATGAGTTTCCAATGATGAAATATGCCTTGCACCTTGTGTTTGGGTGTTTCATCTGCTAAGTCAAGCCTTACAAGTCTTGTCCTAGCACATTCGACGACGAACGTTCCCAAGGGGGACATGATGTAAGGACCCGTACTTTGTACGACCTCAATACAGCTTGTAAATTCGATTCCGGTAAGTTTTGGACCAAGGTGACTATCACGATCCATGCTAGGGAGTAGACGTGACACAGCGAATGGGGAACCCGAAGGGACCCCAAACAAGCCTCTTAGCATATCAAATACATATCCTTGGTCGTGGAAGAAAAATAAGTAGCATCAAGAGATATAATAAAAAGGAAGCGAGACTAGGGGAAGTCTTTGATAATCATGAAAGCATAAAAGAGTCAAGCGCATAGCAAAAATACATCATAGTATCCAACAACACCTCTAACTTGGAATGGACCAAGACACTTCCTGGGCTCACCCTCATAATAATAAGTATTCAATATAAGAAAGATATCAAGTTAACATGAAGTAAATAGATGTTGTCCTCGGAATTGTGGACTTACCAAAGCTTTCTCTGAGAATCCAACTAGCCACGTGGAGGAGGATGATCAAAAAGGAGCTCCGGTTCCTACATGGTGATATCATGTAGGTATGGTGTATGTATTAGTACATTTGAATTTACTAAGTATGTGGGATGCAATGCAACAAAAACATAAGCCAATATGTTCAGAATGCGTAATCATAAGCAATGTATATATATAATCTCAACATGGCATGCATCTGATCAATGCTTGTAATAAAACACACTTGTAAAACATTCAACTTGCATAGTACGTAATACATGTGTGGGAAGAGATCTTAACTGACATAGACCAAGTGAGCTACTTCTTGGAATCCAAGGCATTTCACCCCCTGAAAAAGTTGATCGAGGCATGTCACCTCCCTCGACAAGGTGATCGAGGCATGTCACCCTCCTCGACAAGGTGATTGAGGCATGTCACCCCCTCGATAAGGTTGGTGTAACTAGATGGATCTACTAGAAAGCCATAAGGGAGATCATGTAAAATCCTATGGTGGCACATAGTTTAGAGACTAAGACTTTATATAAGGACCACTTGAGTAGAACCCCCATCTTAAGCCTGCATCGGTGCTAAGTCAAATCTCATGGAATACTTGACACAGTCATACTTTAATCATAACATGAATAACTTGTAAGAGACATGATGACATTACTTGAGTAGCTCATAAACACGCTTGACCTCTAATAGTGAGCCTAACTTGAACATGAGAGTAGATAATAATCATACATGATGCTTTATTTTAACATGAATGGCTCACAAGAGGTGAAAATCTTTAAATAGGGCTTAACCTGATACTTGCAACACCATAGATACTTTTCATGAATTCAATAGATGCTTGAAAGCCCATAATCATCATGAAGTCACTTGACTTGTAAATCATGCGATAGATCATCAATAACTTGAGAATTCTTGTCATGTCATGTTATCAAGAACATGGTGGGTTCATTGTTCAAAATCATGTAATTCAAGAGTAAACTAAGATGAGTAAACTCAATGTAAACCAACCCACCAACATGCACTGAAAACCTCACATAGGTACCTTGTTATGCATCATCAAAGCTCATAATTGTTCATAGATTCATAGTTCAAAACATGCATAGTATCAATAGACAATGTCAACTCATAGAATGAGCTTAAAATAGACGTTCATGCATAATCAATCAATAGTTGATAAAATCCCAACATTATTTATGCTCATATTTCATAATAACAGGTACCCATAGATAATACAACTTGAAAATATGCAATTTTAATAAAAAGAGAAGGTTGGGCTCCATGGGTGAAGGGACCCATGGGTGACATACCTTAAGCCTTGAATTCCTTGAGGTGAACTTGATATAGACTTAGAGCTTGAAATGAGTCCAAATATTGAGCTTGAATCCTTAAATTTGAATGAGAAAATTGATAGAGTCTTAGAGAGGGTTTTGTGAGTTATAGAGTTGAGAAATGGCTAAGTATGGGTGATTGCACGTTTAAGTGGCATAGGGCTATGACCTCAATGCCATTGGTCAAAATAGAAAAAGTAAAGAAAATGTTGCACTTGTCCACGCCCCTGGTTGGATTTGGACATACACGGTCAACAACTTACACAGTGGTGCACCCCAGGCACGTCGCGCCCTGGGCGCGAATAGCCATTGGAAATCATAAAATTAGCAAAAATTATTTTTTGCTATGGGTCTTAGAAAATCTGGGTTATAGCTATTTTCCACTCAATGTTTCCCCTGATCGAGAATATGAAGTCAAATTTTTGAAATCATGCACGTATTTTAAGATATATGAAAATTACGATTATGGGGCATTTCGAAGTTCATGTAAGGCATTTTGGAGAAGTAACCCCCTTTACAGGAGCCTACCCCATTTTGGGGTGTATTTTATCATAAAGTGCACTAAATGGGTCCACTAATATAGCAATGTTAAAGTATAATCCCATGTTGGCACATAGTTTGAGGAAAGGAGTATGGACCCTTGAAGATAGTCCACACCGACATCCAATCCATCGGTGCTAAGTCTAATCCCACAGAATACTTGAAATAATCATAATTTAATCATAACATGAATAGCTTGTAAGAGCATGACTTGAGTTTCTCAAAAACATTCTTAACCTCTAATGGTGAGCCTAATTTGAAACATGAGAGTAGATCATAATCATACATGAACCCTTGCTTTAATATGAATGGCTCACAAAAGGTAAAAATCTTGAAATAGGGATTAACTTGATACTTGTAATATCATAGATACTTTTCATGAATTTAATACATACTTGAAATCCCGTAATCATCTATAGTCACTTGACTTGTAAATCATGAAATAGATCATCAATAACTTGAGAATTCTTGACTTGACATTTAGTCAAACACTTGGTGGGTTCATGATACTAGTTCAAAATCATGCAATTCGAGAGTGAAATAAGATGAGTAAACATAATGCAAATCAACCCACCAACATGTGGTAAAACTCTCATATAGGGTACCTTAAAATCCATCATCAAAATTCATAATAGATCACAGTTTCATAGCTCAAAACATGCATAGCCTCAATAGATATAATCAAATCATGGTTTAAGCTTGAAATAGATAGTCATGCATAATCAATCGATATTTCATAAAACCCCAACATGATTCATGCTCAAAATTCATAATAAGAGTTACCTATAGGTAATACAACTTGAAAACATACAATTTTAATGAAAACGAAGTTTGGGCTCCATGGTGAAAGGACCCAATGGATGAAACCCACATACCTCAAACTTGGGTTTTCTTGAGATGAGCTTGAAGAGAACTTAGAGCTTGAGAGAATCCTTGAAATTTGAATGAGATTTTTGGTTAAGTCTTGGAGAGGTTCTTGTGTGGGTTTTAAGTGATAGAGTTGAAAATGGATAAACATGTATGTTTTCATGCATAAGTGGGCATGGGGATATGACCCCAATGCCCTTGGCCGAAATAGAAAAACCAAGCAAAACTTACATTGGTCCGCGTCCTTGGTGCAACGCAGACCCATCACGCAAGCCACTTTTGTATTGTTCCGTGCCCCTAGCGCATGACGGCCAGGGAGCGAATGCTCTCTGAAAATCATAAATTATGAAAATTATTTTTCACTAGGGTCCTTTAAAGTCCGGGTTATACCCATTTCCCAGTCAATTTTACCCTCTGATCGAGAATATGAAGTTGAATTTTTGATATTACACATGAATTTTGAGATATATAAAAATTACTATTATGGGCTTTTTTGAAGCACATTTTTGGGGCATTTCATTGACCAACCCTCCTCAAAACTCTATAAGTCTTATAAACATTGGGCTAATTTCCCTTTCTTGGAAACCGAACCATATCCTTCATGGGTGAGACTTTCAAGTAAACCCAATCACCAACCTTAAACTCAAGTTTTCTCCTCCTCACATCGGAGTAGGAGTTTTGTCTACTTGGGGCTATTTTCAATCCCTTCCTTTTCACCGTCACCTTCTCCAAGGCTTCCATAACCAAATCCAGACCTAGTAATGCCATCTCCCCCACATCAAACCATCAAACCGGGGATCTAAAATGCCTATCATATAAAGTTTCAAAGGGAGCCATGCCAATGCTTGAGTGGCAGCTATTGTTGTAAGCAAACTCAATATGTGGGAGATGTTCAACCCAACTACCCTTAAACTCTAAAACACAAGCTCTAAGCATATCTTAAAGTGTGTAGATAGTCCTCTCGGCTTGACCATCCGTTTGAGAAGAAAAGTCATGCTAAGCTTAACCTTGGTACGAAGACCTCTCTGGAAGGACCTCCAAACGTGAGAAGTGAATTTAGCATCATGATCTGAAATGATAGAAAAGGGAACCCTATGAAATCTAACCAACTCATGTATATACAACTTGGCATAATCTTCGGTGCCAAAAATAGTTTTGACCACTTGAAAGTAAGCCGACTTTGTCATTGTATCCACAACAACCCAAATAGAATCAGTGTTTCTTAGTCTTAGGCAACCCAACCACAAAATCCATGTTGATCTCCTCCCACTTCCAAGTTGAAATTTCTATGTCTTGGGCTAGGCCACCCGGTCGTTGGTTGATGTGCTGTAAAGATACAACACATTGATGCCCAAAACAAGGGATTTTGTGAGTTCTTAATGCAACTTTTTATGGTTTTTATGTGTTTTTGTGTTGATCTTGCAGAAAGGTAAGGTTGGCATGATTTTGAAGAAAAGTTGCAGATTTTGCTGAATCATAGGACATATGAGCTCACCTACAAGTCATAGCCCAAGTTATGAGTTGTAATGTGTGTCATACCAAGAAACAGAGACCAAAAAACTCAAAAATCTGCTAAGTGGAGGTCAACCTTATGAGCCCATCCTACGAGTCGTAACTTGCACTGCGACTCATGTAGGTGGACTCGTAACAAGAATCAGAGAGCCAAAATGTTCGACCAAAACCTAAAGGCCTAGCTACGAGAGCAGCATACAGGTCGTAGCTTGAGCAATGACTCGTAATAGTTGGTCATAACAGTCAAGTTCAAAAAGCCAATTGCTGACTACGAGACCCCTATTACGACTCTTATGTCACCCTATGAGTCGTACATGTGCGATATACCTACTGCCAACTATCTTTTCTGTATCATTTTTAGGGTTAAATTTGGAAAACTATATATACTTTATGTGAGCGTTTATTTTGGGGGAGACCCGACATTCGCAGCTACTTGTAAATATTCTAGGAGCGTTTTTAGGGTTTAGAGTAGATTTTTATCTTTCACTTTGAAGACCCAATTTTGGGGAACTGAAAACCTACATTGTACTAATTTTCCATTAATCCAAGCTTGTGGTTTTCAACGTGAAGGTGTTCTTGCTTTTCATTGCTTTGGGTAACCTCTCAACTATGTCAGTTGTTTGGATTATTGTTGATTTTGCCTTTGGCATGAGTAGCTAAGCACCCACAACACACCATGAGTAGTTGACTTGAAATAACCTAGACTTTGTGCATTTCTTTGATTGGGGTTTTGCATGTATTGTTTATTTCCCTTCATTTTGATTGTTGTTTGGTTATGGCCAGCACCAAACCTTGCCTACTATCACGATCCCAACCAAGGTAGTGACGTATAGGAAAAGGGAAGTAAATGACAGGATTCGATTGATGTGTTCTCATCTAATCAGCCAAACCTGA
This sequence comes from Solanum medicagineum, assembly GCA_026153255.1. Classification (NCBI taxonomy): domain Eukaryota; kingdom Viridiplantae; phylum Streptophyta; class Magnoliopsida; order Solanales; family Solanaceae; genus Solanum; species Solanum medicagineum. Next base: position 13,124 of record JAPFFP010061280.1, on the reverse strand, counting down.
CCAAAGGGAGGTTGACTGGGACAATAGGTAATGGATAGTAGGCACACCATGGTTTCCGACCATGGGCCATGGTGAAATTCAACCTTTACCTTCACAAGAGGGATAAAAGAACCTAAGTTACCATCCTGCATGCGTATTCCCAATTAAATTTATGTTGTCTAGGGTAATTGAGTCAACGAATCATGGGGAACACAATCCCTAAGTTGTCCCTAAATTTGAGTGTCTTCCTGCATAGTTAGTTTTTTTTTTTAATTCTTGAATTACAAAGAAAACCCCTATTTAGAGATTTTAGTAATCGATGCTTGAAATGATTGGTAGTGGATCTCTATAGTCAAGCCCCGTATTCCCTGTGGATTCGATCGTAACCTTTGGTTAGGTTAATTAATGACAGCGACCGTTTTCTTATATATAGCATGAACATCAGATCAAAATTAGGGTACCGCTGCCGGGGAATACAACAAGGTTCTTGACTTGATTTGACTATTAGTTTATTCAAGTATTATTTATTAGATTCTCTTGTATATTACTTTTGTTTGTTTTGTTTTTTTTCTTTCCAAGACATATAGAAAAAGGAGAGGAGATGTGCAGAGTGTCCCTGATCACAACATTAGCTTCCATGTACGCTCATTACGAGGAATTATTATGAGGAGGACACTTTGTTTTTTGCTAATCAAATGTGGGATTTTTAGCCCAACAATCAATGGTCTAATCAAGACTAGTGGCGCCAAGGTTAGGGAAACCAGAATTGGACCTAAAGAAGAGAATGTACCTACAGAGATAGCCAGGGTGGTTATTATGAGAAAAATAGGGGACTAAACGTTGAGTGGAGTAGTAGAGATGGTTCCAGAAGTAACCCTTAGGTGCTACCACACCAACACGATGCAGGCACAAGCAACTCCAGAATTGAGTAGATGTTTGATCACCTGTTGAAGAAGGCCGTGACACGGGATGAGACTCTATGTGGAATGAGAGTGGAAATTGTAAATATTAATAGAAAAATAGAGTCTTATTCTGTGGCTATTAAACAGCTTCAGCAAAAGTTTGGTTAGTTATTGACTCTACTTAAGCAGCATCAAAGTGGTACATTTCTTAGTGATACAATGAAAAATTCTGAGGATTAAGGGCAATGTACGAAGGTTACTAGTGGGTATTAGTGTGGCAAGGATGTGGTAAATGAATCAATTCCAGAGCAAAAAGAGTACAAGCCCCTCCCGAGGCCTCCTCCTCCTTTCCCTCAAAGACTCAAGAAGAAGGAGGAGGAAAGCAAGGTCAAGCACTCTCTCTCCATGTTAAAATAGCTATCCATCAACACTCTTCTCATCGAGTCAGTGGAGAAGATGCCTACCAAGCATAAGTAAAGACGTAGATTTCGCAAGGGCACTATGTGTTCTTGGTTCTAGTATAAAGGCCCTTGAGGTCTACAAGAAGCTTAGGTTGGAAGCCTCTACTCCAAAGATCAGACAATATCTAGTACTCATTCCCCTCATTCTCATACCACAACCCCTTGAGCATGATAGAAAGTTGGAAAAGAAATCAGGGGTCCAATTCATAAGTTCAAGGTGGAAGAAAAAGCAAACCTGTGGAGGAGCAAGTTTTGAGAAATTAGTGAAGTCTGAGTAACCAAGTGGACTAAGTCGAGCCAAGATAATAAATCAGGCGCTGCTTGGGAGGCAACCCAAGGTATGTTTTATTTTACCCCTATATTCTTTATTGTTTCTTGATTTGGTATATTGAGGACAATGCACAAACTTTTTCGATGGGGTGTTGGCAGTTATGGATCTTGGTGAACTCTGAGTAGCTTAGGTCCATAACTACCCCAAATTTTGATCCAGAGGTTTTCTTCCCTGTGTTCTTTTTCCTTGTGGATATTTGATTTCTGTTGAACCGACATGTTTAGGTAGTATAGATAATTTGTAGATATACAGTAGTCATTATTCTTTTGGCATATATATATAGTCTTTAACTGCTTTTTGTTTTGAAAATTTAGTACCCTCAAAATTTTTGAGATTGTTGGTTATATTTCCAATTATGCATATGATTATCAGGCAATGTTTGTTTTGATAAAGCGAAGGCAAGTTAATGCTTGAAGCATGACCTGTGTGTCTATTTAATTATGTATGCAATGCCATGAGAGTGTGAGCTTACTTTGTAGTATTCATGCATTGTGTATTGACTCAGAACTTGACTTGTTACTCTAAAACTAGACAGGAGATGTGGTTGATTGGGAAAGGATCTTAGGCTTCAGTCTTTTAGTGAACTCACTTTTGCCTAAATGACCTACCAAATGTGATAGTATATCCCTTGATCCAAATGTTTGAGTTTTTCATGTACCTATTCTTTCTCGACACCTAGCTAGCTCAGCCTTATTTAATGAAATACCTTGATATTGGCCCTGGTTTATCCTTGAATATGTGAACCTTGATTGAGGCAAAAAGCCTAGGTTGAGGGTGGCTACAAATAGTGTCTCTGGTTTGGGGAATACATATTTTGTGCTTCACCTCAGGCTAAAAGCCTAAGTTTAGGGTGGCCCTTATTGTGGTAAAGTAATGAAAATGAGGTGGTTAGTTGGGAAAGAAAGAAAGATATGAAGAAATCATATGCCGGATGAGAAAAAGAAAAGAAAAGTTGCCTTAGATTGAAGAGAATAGCAAAAATGAGTTCAAGAACATAAGGCACAACTGAAAAAGAGAAAGAAAACAGTCGAGAAAAGCTTGAAAAAGGAGAATAAGGGCGGAATTAGTGTAAATGGTTGAGTTATGAAGGTAAGAATTTTGATAAACATGGTTCAAGGATAACTTTTAGTCTCTATTTGCCTAAAATGCCATACCATAGCCCCATGAGCCTACGTTACAAGCCATTAAGTCCTAAAGTGATCCAAATCCACTTTGTCATCAATCCGAAAGTTGAGTATAGAGGAAAGCTTATGGTGTTAGTCATTTTGCAAGAATTTCATTTGTGAGAGTGAGAATGCTTGCACAGTCCTTGATTTTTAATGCACTTTGAGTGAGAAAGAGGGACTTCTTTCCTGTGAGGACATTTGCACGACATAATTAGCATATGACTAACCCAGTGATTATGAATGGTTGATATTCCTTTACTTGTCATAGTTGTACTGCCAGAAACATTCTTTGTGTTTTTTTTGCTGAGTAGTTTTGCAATCTGGTTAGGAAAATGAGAGTTGGGTACTTGATTTAAAGTAAATGATGTATATGCCATTAGTGTAACTACTATGTGTCTCTCATTGTCTACTTAGATTGAGTCATCTCTTGAGGACAAGGAACAATTCTAAGTTGAGGGTGTTGATGTGCTGTCAAAATACAATATATTTCATGCCCAAAACAAAAGATTTTGTGAGTTCTTAATGCGACTTTTTATGGTTTTTATGTGTTTTTGTGTTCTTGCAAAAAAGTTAGGTTGACATGATTTTGAAGAAAAGTTGCAAATTTTGCTGAATCATAGGACATATAAGCTCACCTATGAGTCGTAGGCCAAGCTACGAATCATAGAGTGTGTCGTAGCAAGAAACAAAGACAAAAAAACTCAGAAATCTGCTAAGTGGAGGTCAACCCTACGAGCCCATCCTACGAGTCGTAAGTTGCACTATGACTCGTATAGGTGGACTATAGCAAGTATCAGAGAGCCAAAATTTTTGGCCAAAAACTGAAGGCATAGACTACGAGAGGAGTACATGAGTCGTAGCCCGAGCAACGACTCGTAATAGTGGGTCATAACAGTCAAGTCTAAAATGCCAAGTGCTGACTACGAGACCCCAATTACGACACGTATGTCACCGTATGAGTCGTACCTGTGCAACGTACCTGCTGCCAGCTGCCTTTTCTGTATAATTTTTAGGATTAAATTTGTAAACACTATATATACTTTATGTGAGGGTTTATTTTGGGGGGGGACCCGACACTCACAACTACTTGTAAATATTCTAGGAGCATTTTTAGGGTTTAGAGTAGATTTTTATCTTTCAATTTGAAGACCCACTTTTGGGGAATTGAAAACCCGCATTGTACTCATTTGCCATTAATCTAAGCTTGTGGTTTTCAACTTGAACGTGTTATTGCTTTTCATTGCTTTGGGTAACCTCTCAACTATGTCATTTATTTGTATTATTGTTGATTTTGCCTTAGCTATGAGTAGCGAAGCACCTAAAACTTAGGGTTGCGGAACCATGAGTAGTTGACTTGAAATAACCTAGACTTTATGCATTTCTTTGATTGGGGTTTTGCATGTATTGTTTATTTCCCTTCATTTTGATTGTTGTTTGGTAGTGGCCAACACCGAACCCTGCCTACTATCACGATCCCAACCAAGGTAGTGACGAATAGGAAAAGGGAAGTAAATGATAGGATTCGATTGATGTATTCTCATCTAATCAACCAAACCTGTCCAAGGGGAGTTTGATTGGGACAATGAGTAACGGTTAGTTGGCACACCATGGTTGCCGACCACGCGCCATGATGAAATTCGACCTTCACCTTTACAAGAGGGCCGGAAGAACCTAAGTTACCGTCCTTCATGTGAATTCGCAATTAAATTTATGTTGTCTAGGGTAATGGAGTCAACGAATCATGGGGAACACAATCCCTAAGTTCTCCCTAAATTTGAGTGTCTTCCTGCTCAAGTCATGGTACATCTTTGTAGACCTTGGATGGATGGATATCTAGAAATGTGGGACTCTGCCTTGATCCTCCCTCGAATATCATCAACGTCCAGAACAAAAAATCTGCCCTAATGCCTCAATACGCCATCTCCCCCTTTAGTGAAAGCCATCACCTTCTGCTTATGCACATCTTCCTTCAACTATAATAAGACAGGATATTGATCTTGTTTCTCTTTCACCTCCACTACTAGGGATGATGCCGGCTTATTATGCATAAGAACTCCTCCTTCGCCTGATTCATCTAATTGGACTCCCAATCGTGCCTGTCTATGAACCTCTTTGGCTAACTCTCTCTTCTCCTCTTCTACAAGGCGGTGCTTCCCATGGACAACTTGCTAAGAGCATCAACAACCATATTAGCTTTACTTAGGTGATAGAGAATGCTCATGTTGTAGTCCTTGAGCAACTCAAGGCATCTCCCCTGCCTCAAGTTAACCTCTTTACGGGTGAAGATGTATTGTAGGCTCTTGTGTTCTATGAATACATCCACATATGCTCTGCATAAATAGTGGCGCTATAGTTTGAGAGCAAACACCACTGCCGCCAACTCCAAGCCATGAGGTGGGATAGTTCTTTTCATGCACCTTAAGCTGTCTAGAAGCGTAACCAACAACCTTCCCCCTCTTTATCAACACACATCCTAATCCGACTCCCGAAGCATCATAGTAGGTGACAAATCCATCTGTCCCATTAGGCAAGGTCAGCACTGGTATGGTAGTTAACCTCGTCTTCAGCTCTTGGAAGCTTTTCACACACTCGTTAGACTATTAAAACATGACCTTTTTCTGAGTCAATTTGGTCAACAGTGAAAATACATTTTATAATAATGGAGAGTATATAGGGTATGGAAGACAAACCCTTAACAAACCTCCAATAATAACTAGTCAATCCTAGAAAACTCCTTATCTTAGTCAGTGAGGTTGGTGTAGGCCAGCTCTTGACCGCCTCAATCTTTTGAATATCCACTCGAATGTCATTCCCTGACTTTATATGGCCCAAGAAAGACACTGATTTGAGCCAACACTCATACTTGGTAAACTTTACATAAAACTCATAAAATCTTTGAGCATTTGCAAAGCGATCCTAAGCTGATTGGCATACCCCTCCTCATCTTTAGAATACACCAAAATATTTTCAATGAACACGATCACGAATACATCAATATATTGTCTGAATATTCTATTCATCATGTCCATAAAGGTTGTAGGTGCATTTGTCAACCAAAACAACATCACCAAGAACTCAAAGTGACCATATCGCATTCAAAAAGTTATTTTTGAGATGTCACATTCTCTTACTTCCAATTGGTGATAGCCTGATCTAAGGTTTATCCTGGAGAAAATAGTGGCACACTGAAGTTGGTCGAACAATTCATCAATCCTCAGAAGGGGATACTTATTCTTGATTGTCACCTTATTCAACTGAAGGTAGTCAATGCACATACTTAAAGAACCATCATTCTTTTGCACATACCAGACCAGAGCTTCCTATGGAGAGATACTCAGCCTGATGAATCCCTTTTCTAGTAAGTCCCTCAATTGCTCCTTCAACTCTTTCAACTCCGCAGGGGCCATCCTTTAGGGTGGAATGGAAATAGGCTTGGTGACAAGTAGAACATGAATCCCGAAGTCGATCTCCCTATCGGTGGGAATCTGGATAGATCCTCAGGGAAACACATTAGGAAACTCGCTCACAATGGGAACAAAATCAATGTTGGGGGCTCAACATCATTTCACTTGACTCGTACAAAGTGATAGATACATTCCTTAGAGATCAGTCTTCGAGCCTTGAGGTAAGAAATAAACTTACCCTTCGGCACAATAGAATCTCCCTTCCACTCAATAATAGGCTCATTCAAAAACTAGAATTTAACAATTTGGGTTCAGCAAAAAACAGAGACATAGCGGCATGAAGCCAGCCCATGCCATGGATCAAGTCCTAACTCAATCAAATCAGCATGAGTATCCTTATGATAAATGGAAACCACACATTCTCTATAGATTCTCTCAACTTGAATAGACTCACTAATAGGAGTGAGAATAGAAAATGGCTCAAGAAAACACTCGAGAAGGATCTAAAATCTACCGGCCACAAATGGCGTCACAAAAGAACAAGTTGCACTCAGATCAAGCAACGCATAGAAAAAAAGGTAAAAACTCAAAGCACACCTGTCATAACATCTGGTTCAACCTCTTGGTCAGGTCAGTTCTCCATTGCATATAGACGGTTTGTCACCGCCTTCCCCTGGTGCAGCACCTCTCTGGTTACTCCTCGCTGGTGGTGCTGTGGTAAAGGATTGGGCCTTGTTGCCCCTATCGGACACTCCCTCTGAAAATGGCCTAATGGGCCTTACTTTTAGCAACCATTCCCTCTATCTCTACATTCGCCGAGATGCATCCTACTACATTTCCCACAAGATGGCTTCCTTTTAGATCTAAGAATTACACTTGCTTGAGAGTGTGTACCCTATGCCCTAAAGTTTTGCTAGCCTTGGGACTTAGGATACACGTGACTCGGGTCGATGCACTGGCTGAAGATGGTGCATCGTTAGCGTATCTCCTCTAGAACTAGGACTTATCTCCCTTACCCTACTTGATCTGACTGGGCTCAAGCCTTGCTAACTTGGCCTTCTTACTCAACTGCTCCTCTTTATCCTTCTTCTTATCTTCCTCAATTTGCTGGGCATAAACCATAATCCTAGAGATATCCATACCTGGGATCAGCAATGTCACCTTGCACTCCTTCTTCACCTGTTTGCTACCCAACCCAGACACGAATTTCCTCATCCCCTCTCTCATATCCTGGACCATCTTTGGGGCATAGCTGGACACTTGGGTGAATTTCAGACTATATTCTTTGACAGTCAGCCCTCTTTTTTCAGATTCATGAACTCCTCAACCTTTGCCTCTCTCAACTCTTGAGGGAAGAAGTGATCGAGGAAGGCACTCTCGAACTCATCCCAAGCAGCGGGCTCAGCATCATCACCTCGACTCTCTTCCAACTAATTGTACCAAACATTGGCGACATCCTTAAGCTGGTAGGCCTCAAGCTCAACTCCCTCAGTCTGAGTCGAATGCATAGTCTTCAGCACCTTCCACATCTTATCAATAAAGTTCTGAGGGTCCTCCTCAACCTTTGATCCCGTGAAGACTAGTGAGTTCATCCTTAGAAAATCTCTCAGTCTGGAGGCATTTGTTGGCTCATGAGAGCTAAAACTAGGAGTTTGTGAACCCTAGTTCCCGCTCTAGGAAGATACCAACTGTATAAGCATGGTGATGGCTCCTTTGAAGCTAGCCTCTGTAGTAGGAACAGATGGAGCAGTAGGTGTCACAGAAATACTGGTACTTCTGGACGGTGGATCTTGGCCTCTCGTTTCCATCTGAGGAGGCACCTTTGAAGAAGGGTTTTCAATATTGCTAGTTGAGGCATTCCTCTGAGATGTGGTGCGTCTAGGAGGTATGATCTGCAAGCGCGTAACGCATGATTTAGATAGGTACTTCCATAGAGTTAGACCTTATTGCACGAACTCAGAATACAACAAAGCGAGACAACTCCTGATGTCCTATAGCCTCCTGCTTATGAAGTGTGGTGCACAACATACCCATAAACAAGACTTTACTAGACACACCTTTATAGACTCCCTAGGACTCTTTAACGTTGTGCTTTGATACCCAGTTTGTCACACCCCGAGAGGGTACCCTTGGCGTGGCCGGCACTGAGAGACTATTGCTTGTCCCCAAGTGAACCATGTGGCCTCATTGTCACATCAACTCAACAATGGAAGAATATCTCAGATATAAGACATCATATAAGTCAAATATAACTCTATTGTAATATAAGTTCCAATGAAATAGTTTGGAATACAAAATACTCAACAAATCGTCTACTCAGTGTCTATGAAGGCTCTACTTAACAATCTAGATGGTGCCACGACAAGCCATGGATAACCAAATTAAGGAAAGGAAAATATACTAAATCAACTCATAAGATAAAAGAGCTCCTCTGAAAAGCAAAGGGGGCTCACCAACTCTAGAAGTGTACTGATCTAGACCTTAACGTTGCGGGTTGAAGTCCTCTATCACCTGTGTTTGTATCATAAAATGATGCAGGCCCAGATGGACGTCAATACATGAAATATACTGGCATGTAAAATTGCTCAAGAAAATAAGGTTCAACTCACTCATCTTGACTTAGAAACTCATGCTCGACTCAGTACATGCAAGTAGAAAAATAAATCATGATTTTATAATATACTCACTAGAAATAAACTCAGTTTAAAATCTCATGCTCAATCAATGTTGCTCAGGAGTTTCTCTTATCTGACATTCATATTCCATCATCCTTATATTGGGTGAACACAATGAGGAGATGTCGTTGCCATGTCGTCCTAAATGTTCCACGAGAAAGGACGATCAACTCTCTCTTAGATCCATAATAAATGTCCACTTGCGGGACAAGAGTCGCCAGAATGGGTTGTACGATCATCCTACGCTGGCAACGTAGTTTTGTAGGTTAAAATAGATGTTTACTTGCTCCCCGCTCGATGCTCGATACTCCTACTAAGACATAAACATGCTCAACTCATCAATCAACACAATTCTCATCCTCATTGGGTCATCTCATCTCATGTTACTCATCAATTCATTCAATCCATGCAGACCATCAAACTCAACTCAGACTCATACGGTCATTTAGACTCACTCAATTTGACTCATCATGTAATGCAATAAAGATAATTATATATAGTGATGTATGTGACTCAGTATAACATGTTTCTCATGCTCAATCATTCTCAATTTACATAACTCAAATACTCAAATTCAACCTCAACTCAGTGACATGCATAGAATTTTATAAAATTATGTAATTTAAGGTTCATGCTATCAAGTCTAAAATACATATGTAAATCTCCTATCAATAATAATGCAATATAACAATTATCTCATACATCATCAGATGGATTTCATAAGAATTGCAAAAAATTTGGTAATTGTTTGAAAAATACAAAACCCAATTCATTACTTCTCAAAATCGACTCATGTAAAGGAATGGGCATGTGAATGGACATAGTTTTACACTCTGGTAAGCCTTACATACCTGAAATAGAAGAAACAATCGAACCTCAGTCGATTCTCGCACTTGAATTGGAAACCCTAGCTTATTGTCCCTTATCTAATGCTCTCAAGAATTTTAAGTATGAAGAATGATGAATGATACACCTAGGGTCTGTTTTAAGGATTTATTCAAGCCTGAAATGACCAAGGATTTATTTAAATGGAAGTCAAAATGGACAAAATACCCCTCATTAAAATTGTCGGCTGAGTCCACGAGACCCTGTCTACGAGTCATAGACCATTCTATGAGCCATAGACCACCCATCATAAACAAGGTGCATGAAAATCTGAGTTACTGGATATTGGCATGAAACCCCACTCTACAATCTGTAAAATATTCTACGGATTGTAAACTCCCCTCGTAAATAAGGGGTCCTGAAACTTGAGTTACTAGAATTTGTCACAGAACCTCCTCTTCGAGTCGTGAAACACTCTACGAGTCGTATACTATTTTGTACGTAGGCCTCAGACTTAGAAAATTTCACAAATTGACTCCTATCTTTGAGTTGTAATTGGTTCTCGTGAACCTTCCTCTGTAGCTTTTCTCAGTCTTTTCTTAGCAACCTCTACCCATTCACTCTATATCAGGTAAAAAGAATTTTTGGGGTGTTATAAATGTCCTACTTAATATAGCTAACGAAGCAATTGCTCTATAAAAATGATTTAAGGAGAAAAATAACTATTTTTGGAGCCCAAAAAACATCTATTCAGCTTGATACTACTTCTATGTTTTCAATCCAATACCTATTTGGCTTGTCACAGTTGCTAACGTTGAAGAAGATAATATTGAAAGAATTAAAGATGCCATAGTTGCTAATCGTAACTTGTGTGTTACCAAATAGAATGAGTAAGCTTCATTGTGAAAGAGAGGAATTGATGCAAGAGAATGCCTTGCTAGTCTTAATTAAGCGGGTTAAATTGTGTGGTCCTGACCCAACCCAAATATTAGCCCATTTCAGCCCAATATGTTTGAGCCCAAAGTAAGTTTGGGTGGGTCATAACCCAACCCAATTCAATTTCAACCCATTCTAACATTCTCAATACCCGCCCATTTGATACAGTTGTTTATGCCCGTTAAAAAAATACCCAATTGAAAGTAACAAAAATACAACAATAAAAAAACTTCTAATTAGCATAGAAGTGACAAAAAAATCACTTAAAACTCATTGAAGCTTGAATCTGAAAAGAAGTTGAAACCCTAAAGAAAAGAAAATCTTGTGCGGGAGAGAAAGATGGCCAGAACCTGGGAAGAGCTTGAACTCACACTGCAAGAAGAGATAAAGATGGTCTCAACCAAAATTTGAAAGGAAAATCAGTGAAAACCTTAAATCTATGTACAATCTATGCTGCGATGTTTTATAAGAGGTGAGAATAGCAGGTTGAATAGAGCCTTTGAGAATAGCAAGTTGAATACAACAGGTTGAATAGAGCCATAAAAGCTGGTTGATGTGGAGAATATATTGGACTCAAATCAGAATTATTTTAGAATGGGCTCAATTGGGTTACGCTGAAAATGGACCTAATCTTAAAATATATTGAGCCCAACCCATAAAATTATGAGCGCGTTATTTAAGTTTGGGCTCATTTTTGACACTCTTAGTCTTCTTTATTTTTTTAAACTTCATGTCATGTCTAACTAGGTCATTCTTTTTTAAATAGGAGAGTGTAGAATATTTGACTGATTCTTCAAATTTTCATTTGCACCACATAAATTAGGACATATAAAGTAGGAATAATTTCATTTTTTAGTCCAATTTATAAAATATTTAATCCTTCCAAAAATATTTTTATTTATTAATTTGAAATATCATTTTAAAAAAATGTTTACTAACTATAGAAACCATTTAATATATTATAACTGAATTATATATGTAATAATAGGGGCATATCTATTCATTGCTTTGGGGGTATCGTGGCACCGGATGACTTCGGTAGAAATTCTATTTGTATATGTATATATGTATAAGAAATCCTACAAATATAAAGCATGACACCTAGAATATTGAGGTACCAACCCCTCAATTGGTTGGTGGATCATCTCACCCTACCACCCATGGTGATTGAGGTACCAACTCCTCAACCCGGTTATCAAGGTACAAACCCCTCAAACATAGTTACTCGGGCTCACAACCCCCCGAGTGGGGCATGGTCAATTCCCAACATGATATAGGAGAATGTCATATATATTCAACTCATAAGACATGCATTGGAACTTGAATTCCTCATGAAATTATAAACGGACATTTTATCAAGCACTTGGCGAGTATGTAGTGCTAGTTTAAAACCATGCCATTTTGGGATAAAATGATGCAAGATAATTCAATGTAAAATCATACATCAATACTTGGTAACACCCTCAAGCAATATACATCAAAACCCTTTATCAAATCCCACAATGGATCTTAGATTCATAGCTCAAAACATGCTAAAATAGTCATAAATTCATGAAACCCCAACATAGTTCATAGTTCAATTCATAACAAGTAAGACCCATAAGTAAATCATCTTCAAATCATGCAATTTAGGTAAAAAAAAGAGCTTGAGCTTCATGGGTGAAAGGAACCCATCAATGAAACTCACATATCTTAGCTTTGGAGAATTGTTGATGAAGATTTGAATGGAGACTTGAAGCTTGGACTAATTCCTTAAGTTCCAAAAGGTATTTGGACACTTGAATTTTGAGAGAGATATTAGTCTAAGGGTTTGAGAGAGTATTGGGGAATGTCTTGGATGATATGAAGGTGAAATATGCCTAAGTATAGGTATTTTCACGTATGGGAAGGTTTAGGCCCAAGACCTAAAAGCCTTGGACTGGGACACAAAAACTAGAAAAGATTATACCCTCTCCGTCCCCCTGGCACGTCGCTCCTGGAGCGCGATAGCTCATTGGAAATCGCATTTTTGTGATTTTCAAATTTTGCTACGATTGCTCTTAAATTGGTGTTAGACCCATTTCCCACTCAATTTTGCTCCATTAACAAGAATATAAACTCGGATTTTTGATATCACGCATTGATTTTAAGATATATGAAAATTACTATTTCGGGCACTTTGGAGGCACATTTTCGGGCACTTTTGGGGTCGTTTCAGTTAACATTGTTTTTTATTGCAGCTAGGGTGCCCCTTTTCTTTCTCATTATTACCATTATCATTATCATTATTAATATTATCATTATCATTATCATTATTATTATCTTTATTATTATCTTTATCATTATTATTGTTGATGTTGTTGTTGTTGTTGTTGTTGTTGTTGTTGTTGTTGTTATTGTTCTTCTTATCATCATCATCATCATCATCATCATCATCATCATCATCATCATCATCATCATCATCAT
>JAPFFP010061257.1:0-26840 GCA_026153255.1 Solanum medicagineum | reverse complement strand
CCCATAATTAGCAAGCAACCTCACATTCATCAAAATACACAACATCACCTTTAAATGATCCATAAGCTCTAAGTAAGTCAATGCTCCGTCACAAGAGACCACCAAAAGCATGACAAGGTAGGGTTTTAAGACCATATTCACAAAAATCATAAACATAGTTGGTGCATAAGTCAACCAAATAACACCATGCCTCAAAATGCTCCCTCCTAGTCCGATAGGACACCTAGGGATACCACCTACCCTAATCCTCACTTGAGGACAAAACTCGAACTGAAGATCAATCATAGAGAAGTGACTAAACCATTGTAGTTGACCAAATAGATCAGGTATGCTTAACCATCATCTTACAACCTTACGGATTCTACCCTCTTTGGAAGGATGATATGCATGTAGCCAAACCACTCTAAGACCTTCAAACCATCAAGCCAAATTCACAAGACAACACTCTATGCAATAAAAACATGGAATAACCCTTATAAGCCTTTCCAGCAACAACAAACTCACATAGCCAAATCTTACTAGCAACAAAAAGGATTAATGAAAGGAATAGTGACACCCAAAATCATCAAAGCATGCACAAAAAAATCAAGAAAAGGCTTTAACATGCTGGTTGCATCAACGGGCACCTCATCCCCTCCTTACCTCCTTTAAAGCGCATAGAACCGATTACGTCTTGGAACACCCCCATGACAACATCACCACCTTTACCCTTGTTGTGTTTACAAAGGACAATCATTTACCTTATGACCCATCTCCTCACAACCATAACAAGAATTCGTACCCTTCAAGCATGGGTCATCATGGCATCTCCCACATCTTGGACACCTAGCATAAGGCACCACACCACCCCTACATTTGGGACTTTAGAACTGGGACTTGGAACTTTACTTCAAAACGAGCCCTCTTGGCCTACTTACCCTTTCTCTTCCCCATCTTTTCCCCCTCCAATTGTTCGGAATACGTTATGACACGAGACACATCCATGTCACCTATCAGCATAGCTGCACGACATTTTTCGTTCACCTATCACCTATCACAAACTTATTCATCCTAGAACTTGGATCGGCCACAAATTGGGGACCATATTTAGAGAGTTGGTTGACTCTCTCACACTCATTGAACCTCGCTTCAAATTCATGAATTCCATCATTTTGGCCTCTCGTAGCTCAAGAGGGAAGAATCGATTGAGAAATGCTGCCTTAAACTCTTCCCAGAGGATCAAATCATTGTTCTCCTTCTTCTCCTTCCATTGAGTACTCCATATTTGGGCCACACCCTTGAGTTGGTAAGCCGCCAACACCGCCTTCTCTTCCGACCTCACACATAATAGATAACACTTTGTACACCTCATCAACAAATTCTTGAGGGTCCTCATCTACTTTAGACCTATTGAATTCTAGTGGGTTCATCCTCATGAAATCCCTTAACCTAGATGTTGGGGTGGGAGCATGAGGAGCTTGGGCCCCTTAGTTGATTTGGTTGGGCACTGCTTAGGCTTGCATGGCAGGACCATCCTGGAACTGTTCAAGAGCCGGTTGTTCCTTAGGTGTGCGGACTCTTCTATTAGGTATGATCTAGCATAGCAAAGAACAATCATTAAGGGGGAAAACCTTACCTTGACTTCTATAGCACAACATACAGTAAGAAGAAGGGAAACCTTTCTTAGAACATCTCATAACCTCTTGCTCATAGTTGTAGTGCACTTCACAACCATGAACAAGACTCTAATCGATGCATGTGTTGAACGCCGAGGACCATTAACAACCTAGTGCTCTAATACCAAGTTTTTAACGATTCAACCCCAGGGCCTAAACATGACACGACAAATGGGGAACTCGAAGGAATCCCAAACAAGTCTCTTAGCATATCATTACATATCCTTGGTCGCGAAAGCATTTGAACACAATAAGAGATAGTAAATATGGATAAACAGGGTAAGGACAACTTTAATACCATAGAAACATGACAATCCAATAGAGTGTAGCATTAATACATTATAAAGTTCGAACAACACTTCTACTACATATATAGGAGCGGGGGCCATAACAATCTTCATGCTCACCCTTATACTCATAACTTTCTGAAATAGAGAAAGTCAATACATAGCAAGAAAATTAAGAGACAATGTCCTCAGAGTTGAAGCCTCACTAACTTTCTTTGAGAGAAATCTTACTAGCCATGTGCAGGAGGAAGATGATAAAGTGGGGCTCCTGCTCTTACATGGTAACATCATGTAGTCATAGAGTATGTGCTAGTACGTTTCAATGTACTAAGTATGTAGGATGCAATGTAAAAAGAGATAGGCAATATAGGCAAAATGCAACATCATAAGCAATGGATAGCATAAATGCAATATGACATACATGAATGATGCTTGAAGTAAAACATGCTTATTTAGAACATATTACATATGTAACAAGAGACCAACATTACGATGGTTCACACCCTACCATCCATGGTAATTGACATATCAACCCCTCAATTGGTTGATGGACATCATACCCTCCATCATAGTTATCACAGTATCATCCCATAAACATGGTTAATGGACATCACACCCTGCATCATAGTGGTCAAGGTATCAACCTCTCAATATGGTTAATGGACATCACATCCTCAATTGTAGTGATCAAGGTATCAAGCCCTCAACATCGTTAATGGACATCACACCCTCTATCATAGTGGTCAAGGTATCAACCCCTCAACATAGTTAATCAACATTGCACCCTCCATCATTGTGGTTAAGGTATCAACCCCTCAACACGGTTAATGGACATCGCACCCTCCATCATAGTGTTTGAGGCAAAGCACCCCCTCAATAAGGTGTGGTCAACATGCAACACTATAGATACTTTCCAAGAAATCAACACATATATATACTTTACTTCCATCAACATAAAGTCAATTATCTCATATGCTATGCATTAGGCCTTCAAGAACTAAAGAGACCTTAATTGGACATTTTATCAAACATTTGGTGGGTGTGTAATGCTAGAGTGAAATGATGCAATTCAAGGGTAAAATCATGAAAGAAAAATCAATGTAAAATCACCCATCAATACTTGGTAATACCCTCAAGCAATGTACATTAAAACACCTTAAATAATCACACTTTAATGAAACCCCAATACAGTTCATAGTCAAATTCATCATAAGTAAGACCCATCAGTAATTAAACTTAGAAATGTACAATTCATGTAAAAAAAAAATAGGCTTAGGCAGCATGGGTGAAAGGATAAAATAGTTGAAACTCACATACCTTAAACTTTGAGTTTCTTGAAATTTGTTTGTGAAAGACTTAGAGTTTGGGAGTGGGTTTTGGAATCCAAAAGTTGTTCTTGGGTTTCGTTCAATTTATTTTGGGTTTTAGTGGAGGCTCTTGAGAGAATTTAAGATTCAATTTGAGATGAGAGTAATGAGTTTAATCATTTGAAATAGGGTTTAGCTCTTTTGGGGAGGTTGGGATAGCATTAGAAGTCCAAAATGATTATTATAATAAATAAAATTTATGAAAATGCTGTTAGTGAAGCGGAGGAAAAAGTAAAGTGTTGCCCAAGTGAAGGCTTCATTGGTCATGTGGCAGTCTACAAGTCGTGTGGAGTTCCCTTGAGATAGGACTTAGACAAAAAAAAAATTGGAATTGGAACACTTGGGAAAAAGTTATCGTCAACGTCACTTTGACGGGCCATTCTCGTGGGTGATGTGATGCTACATGGTATAGTGGTCTGTTTAACTACACTTAGAGAATAAAATTATGGTTTGGCCACCGCACACCTTGGTTGATGGCTCGTGAAGCATGCCACGACCCGTGAAGATGGTCGTGGAACAACACTTAGTCAAAAACTCCCTCCTATGCTTACCTTCTTCACATGCACACACTCCACGACCAACCACATGGTTGGTGGCACTCCACACGACCCGTGCCACTGGCCATGTCACATGCTTTTGATAAAAAATGGTCTTTTTCTTCTCAAGACAGGCCAAACGACCCGTCCAAAGCTTCACTGCCCATCAAGCTGCCCTAGCAGTTTCACTACATGGGAGGGTCTCACGAAAATGGTCATAACTCCTTCATCCGAACTCGAAATATGGTGAAACCAAGTGCGTTGGGAAGCTAAATCAAAGGTCATTCATTTGACATGTCATGTGTCATTCAATTCCAAGTGAACTAAAAGTTATTCTTGTTTAAAGTTTACCCTTGCATGAACCTATACCCAAAACTCAACTCGTAGGGAAGTCTTGATCTTGTCTAAGTACTAAAAGTCTCCCAGTACCCTAAAACACTCCCAATCTAACTAAATGATTCTTGAAACATGGGTACATAAGACGATAGAGTTATGGGGTTTCACAGGGCACTAAACCCTAGGTTTCCAGAAAGTCACCAGAAAATAGGAGTACTACTGTCGTCGGTGGTCAAATTTACATGGGGCCGGTGATGGCCGAGTATATTTTTAACTTATGTTAGAAATTGGGTCAAAATAAATTTGAACCCATTATTTATACATTGACCAGGTCAACTGAAAATTCATGGGCCTAGACTCTATGAAACTCCGATTTCGGGCTGCAGAGTGTTTTACCACCCGTAAACCATGGTTCCATGGAACAGCCAAACCCTCAATTTCGAAGCTAGGTTTCATGGACCAGTCTATGAGTCATATAATATTTAGGGAACTTAAACAATATTCGTAGAAACCTCAACACTTAGAAAACATTCAGGGAACTTATATGGGGTCCACAAACCCCATTCACGACCTGTAGTTTTATCTATAGATCGTAAAGTTAGTCGTGGATTGGAGTGCATAATTTCTTTGCTCACCACAAACTTCTACGAGGTTAGGTACAGGTTGTAAAGTTTTACAACCTGTAGACCTAGTCATAGAGCCACTTCTGATGCTCTTGTAAGCCAATAATGGTTTATTTATTTCTATAATTGAACATTATTCATAGAACACATTGTTACCCTCTATACAACAAGCCCAATGTCTAGAATTACAATCAAAATACAATAAAACAAACTAATCATGAATCAAAAAATTGAAAATAAACCTATAACTACAGTATTACATCAAAAACTTCAAGTTGTCTCTCAAGTAGCACCTGATTTATGTGTGTGGCATGACTTGGACAAATTAGTTACTCATACTTCACCAATTGCCCAGACTTCACTGTTCAAATCATCTAGGCAGTTCATGGACTGACAAATATTAAAGATGAATTCTTCATCGTTCGATCTGAGCCTGAGTTAACCGACTTCCATATCCACTATGCTTGCCCAGTGGCCAGGAACAGTCTACCCAAGATGATTGGAATGTCGAAGTCAACGTCACGACAAGGATCACAAAGTCTGCAGGGAATATGAACTTTTCAACTTTTACTAGCACATCTTACAGTATCCCCACAGGCTTCTTCACCATGCGATCTGCCATCAATAATTGCATGCTCATCAGAGTAAGACTCCCAATCAAATCTTGTTGTAGTTACCAAGGGGCATTAAGTTAATGTTGGCTCTTAGATCACATAGTACCCTTGTGAACTCCATATCTCCAATGGTGTATGGTATGGTGAAAGCACCTAGATCATTTTGCTTCTGAGCCAAAGAGATCATAGCAATAACACTAAAATGTTGAAGCTCTTGGGAGATCTCCTGACTCACAATGCACTTTTACTGAGTAAGTCCTTCATGTACTTAGCATACCCTGACATCTTCTCCAATGCCTCAACGAGAGGGATGTTGATGGAGAGTTGATTAAACATTGAGAGAAAGTGCTTGAACTTGACTTTCTCCTCCCTCTTTTTGATTCTTTGAGAGAAGAAAGGAGGAGGCCTAGTAATGGGCTTCAACTTCTGTGGAGCATCAACATCTTCACTCACCCCATCCTTTCTATGATCATCTCCTATCTTTGAGCTCTTGGCCGCATCAATCTCCCCACGAACATTTTCCTCCTCATCTGGCATAGGATTATCAATGGTGCTCTTGCCACCTCGAGTAGTAACTGCCATACACCGCCTTTCATTTTAAGGAATCTGACTTGTGTTGATATGTAGTGTACCCCTCTAATGATGATTAAGTTAAGTCAATGCTTGACAAAACTATTTTTCCAACTGTTTTATAGCCATAGAGTGAGTCTAAATTTTCTAATTTATACCAAAAATATCTTATTTCATGCCCTCAGAGTCTCATCCCATGTCTCTACTTTCTTCAAAAGGCAATCAAACATCTCCTCAATTTTGGAACTTCTTGCACCTATGTTGCAGTTATGTGATAGCACATAAGGACCATTTCTGAAGCCTTCTCTGTGACCCGAATCTACGAATCTCTCTGGACCCATATTCCTATTATAGTATCCTCTACGGTTATCCCTGAAAGCTCCATCTCTCTTGAAGTTCCGACCTTGGTTCCCTTTACTTTGGGGCCAATAGTCCTGATTGGACCCTTGGGTGTTAGTACGAAAATCCCCCATCTGATCAGCAACAAAAGACACATCCACATCATAATATGGCTCATCATACATGGGTGCACATGAAGGTTGATAAATAACTGCATTTATTTGCTATTTATTAAGCTTTATCATCACCTCCATACAAATGGGAATCTTGGAAAGCTATTTTATGATTTCTTCATTAATCGTTACTTGCTAAGGACCAACACTGACAGCGAATGAACTTTTTGAAATGACCCCAAGAAAATTTCTCAAACATATGCCTCGAAAGTGCTCAGAATCATAATTTTTATATATCTCAAAGTCCATGCACGATATCAAAAATTTGACTTCATATTCTTGTTCAGGGGGTCAAATTGTGTGGAAGATGGGTCTAACCCCAATTTGAGAGCATTTGTAGCAATATATGGAAATTGCAATAATGTGATTTCCAGAGACAATCCGTGCCCCTAGCACGACGCGCTAAGGGTGCACTACAGTGTATTTTGTGCACTATTTTTTTTGTCCGGTCCTTGGCTTTTGGGTCTTGGGCGTAAGTGTTCCCATGCATGAAAATACCTATACATATCCTTATTTCACCTTAATATCATCCAAGACATTCCCAAATACTCTTTCAAACACTTAGACAATATCTCCAAATTTCAAGTCCCAAAACTCATCCAGATTCTTACGTTATCATGTAAACTTCAAGTCTCCATCTCCAATATTCATTAAGCTATTCCCCAAAGCTAAGGTATGTGGGTTTCTTTTATGGGTTCCTTTCAACCATGATACCCAAGATTCCTTTTCTTAAAATTGTATGATTGAAAGTTGATTTACCCATGGGTCTTGATTATTATGAAATTCACTGCACACTATGTTGGGGTTTCATGAAATTATGATTATTTTAGCATGTTTTGAGCTATGAATCTAAGATCTATTGTGAGATTTGTTGAAGGGTTCACATGTATATTGCTTGAGGGTATTACCAAGTATCTATTGATGATTTTACATTGGATTTTCTAGCATGATTACACTCTTGAGTTGCATGGTTTAACACTAGCACTACACACCTGCCAAGTGTTTGATAAATATCTGGTTATGAGTTTCTTAAGGAATTAAAGGTCCAATGCATGTCTTATGAGTTGAATGAATATATGATGTTGAAAGGAATGTATGTATATGATATTAGCTCTATAGTGTTGGGAATTGACGAAGCCTCACCGAGGGTTTGTAGGCCTGAGTAACCTTGTTGAAGGGTTTGTACGTTGATCGCCTTGCTCGGGAGGTGGTAGGCCCATGCAACCATGTCGAGTGGTTTGTACCTTGATAACCATATTAGGGGGTTTGTACTCCATCAACCATATTAGAGGTCATCAACCTATTAAGAGGTTTATACCTCGTTCGCCTCTCCAAGGCGGTGGTAGGCCTTGGATATTCTTTAACAATGGTCTGTCCTAACACATGTATTATGTTCTATAAGTATGATTTTACTTCAACCATCATTCATGCATGTCATATTGCTATATTCTTATATATTACCTATGTTATCCAATTTATTTATGGTGCTTATCACTTGTTGCATTGCATTCTACATACCTAGTACATTCAAATATACTAATGTAATCTATACCTATATGATGTCACCATATTGGAACCAGAGCCCCACTTGATCATCCTCGTCCATGTGGCTAGTACGACTTTTCACAAGCTCTTTGGTGAGTCCTCTATTTCAGGGATAATGTTTATGATCTCATACTATGTTCTAAGACAATCTTTCTGTTATGTATATGTGGACTATGAAGGTGAGCCCGGTAGCTTGTCTTAGCCCCCGCTAAGTATCTCAGTTTTAGGGGTGTTGTTGGACATGTTTGTATTACGCTATGAACTTTGACTCTCTCTTGACTCTTGATGTTTATGATATGAAGATTGCCCCTCAGCCCCATTTGTCCCTATTTACTATATCTTATTGTACTTTATTGCTTTTGCAACCAAGGATGTGTAATGATATGTGAAGAGGCTTGCTTGGGGTCCCTTTAGGTTCCCCATGCGCCGTGTCACGTCAAGGCCCTATCCTTGGGTCGTGAAACTTTTGGTGGACATTGCGTCTCTCTACTCCCATGCACTATAACTCCTGACCACTCTATCCATTCACTCTGTAATCCTTGAAAATGGTTGGTCCAAGAACCTACCCCATTTGATAGCGTTAGCATAAGCCTGACTATTCTCATCAAGGGAATGGTAGAAGATCTCCACTAAGGCATCATCAACTATTTTGTGGTCAGGGACGCTCCTCAGACATTTGGTGAATCACTCCCAAGCATCGCTAATTTAAAAACAAGGAAGTTGCTCAAAGTTATTAATCTAGTCCATAAACTTGAGCTTCTTCAATCTAGGGAAGTACCTCTGCAAAAGGCTTTCTGCAAGTCTATCCACCTGGAGATCAAAATCTACGAGAGCTCAGATAGCCATAATGTTGCTTTACCTGTAAGAGACAATGGGAAGGCCCTAAGTCACACAGCATCCACAGACATATTCTGTGTTCCCATCACAATTTTGTAGACGAATGCCACATGTTGTAAGTGGCTATAAGGATCCTCTGATGGTAAGCCCGCAAATAGCCCACTCGTCTGTAACATTTGAAGTTACCCACTCGAGACTGTGAGCTTTGTGTCTGCCAGTATTGGTTGCAACACAATAGCTCCAGTCACCTCCATATCTATAGGATTCACTCTGTATTGATTCCACTGTTAAGCATTGATATTGAATTCCTGAGGCTGTGGAGCAATGTCCTCTAGAGGAGGTGGATTCTCATTCTCAACATCCTCTTCGTTGTTCCTGTTGAGAGATACATTGGCCGCGTTGTTGGCACTTTCTTAGACATTCTCCTCAACGTTCTGTTGGTCTCTTGGTCAAAGAGAGTTAAGGATTTCCTTGACTCTGAGTATTGGGCATACACTAAACTTACACCCTGAAAAAGAACATAAACAACAAACAAAAGTAAAATATGGTAAATAAGTTTTGATACCCGAAATACTATGAATTAACTAAGTCTAGCCGTATTTCCTGACAACGGTGCCAAAATCTTGATGTTGCTTATGTTACACCTCTTCTTTAGAGGATACAACGATCACTATCAACAAGTAGAACCTAACAAAGGATAGGGTCAAACCCATAGGGAATACGTAGAATCATGAGAATTCAACGATCACAAATTTGAGTGGTTAACCAACTTACTTCCCTTAAATGCTGTTTTTTGCAATAACCAATGGAAAATAAAACTAAACTAATTAACACAAGGGAGGAATCAATTTGGAGAGAAACTAGGGCATATCTTCCCCATTATTCCCCAACTTAGCATCAACAGGTAACCTAATTCTTTTCTAGTGTGTAGCATATAGGACGACAAGTTATGTTCACTAAGCCTATTGATCAAATGTGAAAGGTGAATTTCACTATGTGACTTAGCCCATCTCCATAATATGCATTACTAACCCTTACCTATTAGTCCCAGTATAACCTCCCTTGGCCCAACTTGGGTGATTAGACGAGAACATATTAATCGAATCCTGTTAATTAATCTTTTCTCCTATTCATTACTACCTTGGTCCATTAAGTAACACTAGGTAGATTCTAATGTTGGCCACCATCAGAAAACATGCAAAATGAAGAGAGGTTATTAATACATGCATACACACCTTCTAAGAATTAAGAATTTTCCGGTAACTTGGTCAGTTCTTCATGGTTCCCACAGCCCTAGTTGTGGATTTAACTCCTCGTGCTTTGTGTAGATGCATGAGTTATGGATTGAGAAAACATAATGGAACACTTACACAACATAATTAAGAATAAGAAAATCCAACTTTAATAAGAATCACAAGGTTAAAGATGAAATACAAACACAATTGTTCTCAAAGACTCTCCACTTGGATCTTACAATTTTCTGTCGGTAATTACTGAGTTCTCTGAGTACTAGGCTAAAAATTATGAAAAATAACCTAAAAACCTATTTATAATAAGTAAATACAAGTCCTAAACAAAATAATAGAATTGGCTGGCACGCCATACAAAATGGGTTTATGGGTCATATTGCATTGAACGACCCCCAATTGGTGTCTCGTACTTTGCTACTTCAACTTTGGACTTCAATTCTACGACACCCTTTTACGACTCGTAAAGTGGTTTATTAACCGTAAAGGGGGTTTCATCTGATAAAGCTTCAGAAAGTCCCTATCTCTAATCCTCAAGGCACGAACCATCTTATACGACTTGTAAAACCTTTTACAGTTCACCTGCGTGTTCATAGAAATAACATTATAAAATATCCCCTCACTGGAATTTTTCACGAAACCACCTTACGACTCGTACAATGATCTACGGTCCATAAAAGGTCTAGTATACTAACCAAAATCAACAACTTCTCCACTTTTTCCCAAAGTCAAGGCCAGCCTGTAATGCTGCAATTATAAACACAAAAACACATAAAACCAACTAAAATCGCATTGAGAACACACAAAATTTCAAGTTTTAAGAATTAAAACTGTTGTAGTTTGGCAGCATATCAGTAACCCCTAAATCCAACCTCTCGCACCACCTAATAGGATCATCAACACTTCACTCTGCACATACCCAAATTATCACAATCTTACTTCTCTTATTTTGTCTGCCATAGAGACCAACTCATCCCGAATGATATCATAGATAATCTTATCCTTCCTAGTGTGTCAACACTTCTAATTCAACATTCTCATATCTGCAACCTACATCTTCTAAATATCTGAGTTTTTGATTGTCCAGTGCTCTATACTATTTAACAAAGATGGTTTAACCACCATTATATAAAACTTGTCTTTAAGTTTAGGTGGAATCTTCTTATCGTAAAGTACTCCAGAGGCAAGTCTCCAATTCATCTATGCTAGTTGAATGATATGTGACATCATCATTAATATCGCCACTCCTTTGGATGATGGACCCAAGATACTTAAAATTTTTCTCTCTTGGGAATAGGTTGAGTGACAAGCCTCATGATGTTCACGCTCCAATAATAAAGCAGTCGCAGTCAGCAATAAATCTAACCAAAGTTTAGTGCCGAATCCACATGGAATACGGGGCTTGACTATATAGATCAACTATCAATCATTTCAAGCATCGATTACTAAAGTCTCTAAGATGGCAAGGGGGGTTTGTGTGATTCAAGAACAAAAATAAAAACAAACACTACACTAATTATGCGGGAAGACAATCAAAATGAGGGATAACTTGGGAATTGTGTTCCTCATGATTCGTTGACTCAATTACCCTAGACAACATAACCCTAACTGGAAATTTCCATGCAAGATGGTAACGTAGGTTCTTCCAGCCCTCTTATGATGGTGAAGATAGAATGTCACCATGGCACTTGGTTGGCGCCCATGGTGTGCCAACTAACCGTTACCCATTGTCCCAATCAACCTCCCCTTGGTCAGGTTTGGTTGATTAAACAAGAATACATCAATCGAATCCTATCATTTACTTCCCTTTTCCTATTCATCACTACCTTAGTTGGGATCGCGATAGTAGGCAAGATTTGGTATTGGCAACCTCCAAACAATAAGAAAAGATAACGGAAATAAACAATACATGCAAAACCCCAATCAAAAAAATGCACAAAGTCTAGGTTATTTCAAGTCAACTACTCGTGGTTCCCACAACCCCAAGTTGTGAGTGCTTAGCTACTCATAGGTAAGGCAAAATCAGCCACAATGAATGTAAAAAAGACATAGTTGAGAGTATACCCAAAACATTGAAGAACAAAAACACCTTAAAGTTAGAAACCATAAGCTTTGATTAAAGGAAGACGAGTACAATGTGATTTTCCAAACCCCCAAAGTGGGTCTTCAAATGAAAAATTGAAATCTACAGTAAACCCTAGAAATATTCTCGAGAGAATATTCAAAATGTAATCTCCAAAAATATTCAAGTCTCCCCCTTCTAAAATCCTATCATTACGGATTTATACTATTTACAATTTCACCCTAAAAATTAAATAGAAAACACAGTTGCCAATAGGTTCGTTGAGCAGGTACGACTCGTAGGGTGGCCTATGAGTCATAATCGGGATGTCATAGTCAGCACTTCACATTTTAGACTTGACTCCTAGGACTCATTATTACGAGTCATTGCTTGGGCTACGACTCATATCCTTCTCTCATAGTCTAGGGCTTCAGTTCTTGGTGTACGACTGGTAGAGTGGCCTCGTACGGCTGACCTCCACTAAGCAGATTGCTTATTTTGCTCACTATTTCTTTTTACGAGAGCACCTTATGACTCGTAGCTTGAGTTAAGACTTGTAGGATAGCTTGTTCTTGTACTTTAGCAAAATCATGCCAACCTATCTTTTCTACAATAACAATATAAAAACACAAAAATCATAAAAAGTCGCATCAAAAACTTGCAAAATCCTTTGTTTTAGGCACCAAATGTGTTGTATTTTTACAGCACATCAACACCCTCAACTTAAAACTATTGCTTGTCCTTAAGCGACGATACAATCTAAGGAGACAATGAGAAACACATAGCAGCTACACTAATGGCATATACGTCATTTAACTCTAATTCAGGACGCCAACTCTCATTTCCAAAACTTGATAGCGATGCTACAAAGCAAACCAAGACACAAAGATGTATCCGGCAATCCAACTGTGACAAGTTAAGGAGTATCAATAATCCACAATCACTGGGCTAGTCATATGTCAATCATGCAGTGCCAATGCCCTCACAAAAAATAAATCCCTCTTTCTTACTCAAATTGCATTTAACATTCAGGGACTGTGCAAACATTCTCACTCTCAAAAATGAAATTTATACATAATGACTAACACCATAGGCTTGCCTCATGCTCATCTCTAATCTGATGACAAGGTGGATTTGGATCACTTTAGGACTTAAGAGGTTTGTAACGTAGGCCATGGGGCTTTGGTATGGCATTTTAGAAAAGTAGTGACTAAAAGCTATCCTAGAAC
The DNA here is from genome assembly GCA_026153255.1 of Solanum medicagineum. NCBI lineage: Eukaryota > Viridiplantae > Streptophyta > Magnoliopsida > Solanales > Solanaceae > Solanum > Solanum medicagineum. Next base: position 13,420 of record JAPFFP010061257.1, on the reverse strand, counting down.
CATGTTTTTCAATACTTTTACCTCCACTACTAAACCATTATCACTTTATCATCCCTTATTCTTCCTTTTCAAGCTTTTCCCAGGTGCTTGCTTTCTCTTTTTCAGTTGTGCCTTATTTTTTAACTCATTTTGCTCTTCTCTTCAATCCAAGGCAACTTGTCTTTTCTTTTTCTCTCACCCGACACATGGTTTTCCTTTTCTTTCTTTCTTTCTTTCTCAGCAAACCGCCCCATTTTCATTAATTTACCACGATAAAGGCCACCCTCAACTTAGGCTTTTATCTTGAGGTGAAGTACACAATATATATTCCTCAAACAATGGCCACTATTTGTAGCTACCCTCAACTTAGGCTTTTGGCCTCAATCGAAGTTCACATGTTCAAGGATAGACCAGGGCCAAATATCAAGGTAGTTAAAAAAAATTGAGGCTGGGCTAGCTAAGTGTCAAGAAAGAATAGGTATATGAAAAACTCAAATATTTGGAACAAGCGATCAACTATCATATTTGGTTGATCATTTAGGTAAAAGTAAGCCCACTAAAAGAACAATGATCTAAGATCCTTTCCCAATCAACCATATCACCAGTCCAATCTTAGAGTAACAAGGCAAGTTTAGAGTCAGTACTCAATGAAAGAACATGGGAAAATAGGCTTCACACACATGACATCGCTTACATAATCAATCATAGACTCACTGGTCAACCTTCAAGCATTAACTTGCCTTATCTTTATCAGAACAAGTATTGCCAGATACTCATATGTAGGATTGCAATAATAAACAACAATCTCAAAAATTTTGAGGGTACCAAATTTTCAAAACATTCAAAAAGCATTTCCAAGATTATATCTGTCAAAAAGTAGTAACTACTATATATATACAAATTATCTACACTACCTAAACATGCCGGTTCAATGGAAATTAAAAGCATCCACAAGGAAAAAGAAACACGACAAGAGAAACTTGGGATCAAAAATAGGGGAAGCTGTGGACTCGAGGCTACTCAGACTTCACCCTAATTCATAACTTCCCACACCCCACCAAAAGAAAATACTTTGTCCTCAAAGAAAACACACATACACACACACACACACACACACACACACACACATATATATAAGAATAACAATTTAAAAACAAACAATCCAAAACATACTTAAAATCCACATTCAAAACAAAACATTTAAAAATATCCAAAAACCAACATAAAGAAAATAATTTTCTAAAACAAAGATCAAAGTATGAATAAGTAGCAAATAAGGATGGGGATAGAAAATATCAAATACATGGTGCTCAAGCACCGGCATCCATTTGATCCCAGGGGTCCTGGGGCTCCTGTGGTCCAATCTCCTCCTCAGTGGTCTACGATGCAGCTATAGTTGAGCTCCCAGCTCCTCATGCTATCTGTTGCTCCCGGTCTCGCTGCATAGCCGCTATAGCTAATGACTCCTGCACCACTGCATCAGTAATTTGCTCCTCTAGTGTTGCAACCTCATCATCAGTCCTGGGTCTCTTCTCACTTATGGTTGCGTCATCACTCTCGAGAGGCTCTCCCCATGGGCAGGCAGGCAAGCATCAAATAAGTCAAACATATCATCACCCGCTGGCGGCTACTCCAGGGCTATTATTAGAGCTGCTAACATCTTCAACAGGTCAATCTTGAAGCTGGCCAACTCATCCGTCATAGCAACCATGTCAGCTGGTCGTGCATCCTCGAGTCTCTGCTAGACCTTATCCTTTAAGGCATCTACTCTTATATCCACTGCTCTAACTCTCTGATCTATCAACCCATGAGCATATTCCTTGGCCCTCTCTTCTGAGTCGTGGACTGTCTAACGGGACCATGGTTTGAGCTGGTTCATCAACCTGCTCAGCTACAGCTCTGCCTTTGCTAACCTGCAATACCAGTGCCTAGAAAGCAAAAGCAGACATAAGAGGAAAGTCTACATAGTCGACCTGAGTAATGGGCGGTGCTGGTGTAGGTATATCGGAGGATGGCATCGGCTCTGTATCAACACCTCGTGGTAGCTCTGAAGAAGCTAACGTAGAACTGGTGGTGGTTGGAGCTAGCTCCTGGGTTTGCGGCTCTAGAGAAAATGTATCTGGAGAGGGGAGGTTGCTCAGTATAGGGCCACCGAGTTTTCATCAGCCTTAATCAGGTTGAGATCTATGGTGCGCAAGGCCTCTACTGTGGGTCCAAGTGTAGAGAGACACGTACCCTTGCCTTATTACACAATTTGTGTATCAGGATGGGAAAAGACACTAAGGTTTGAGGATGAATCACTAACTCATAGATTTGCTCGGCCAAGACTCGGACCCAATCAATATTGTCGCTAGCTTGAATGCTCGCTAGTAGTACAACTCTCTCCAGGGTGATCACATTATCCAAAAAAGTAGGTCTGATGCGCCAATGAATAATAGACCACCAAAACTTGGTTAGAAATAAGAGCTGGGATTTCACGATCTGATCAGCATTGTTTGTGTGTTCCACATAGGTTCAAAAACCTCCTCACATATCTGGCTGGTTATCCACTTGAGCAACATGATCTTCATATCCACATTTTTCTCGTTCACCGTTTTCCTCATCTTTGCAATTCTAACATCATACTCTATGATCGAATGAGGTACTCTATCGTTCGGCCTGAACTGGACTCTCCTGATAGTCTCCTCTGAAATATCAATGATTTCACCCCAGACTAGAACTTCTTGCAACCTCGGCCGCTCTATAGCTTTCTTCTCTCTGATTTTTAATGTTCACTCTCCAATAACATGTCGGTCATAATCAGCAATAAACCTAACGAAAGGATAGGGTTAGATACAAAGGAAATACGGGGCTTGACTATATAGATCCACTATCAATCATTTTAAGCATCAATTACTAAAGTCTCTAAAATGGGATGGTTTCTGTGATTCAAGAACAAAAATAAAAATAAACACTAAACTAATTATGCAAGAGGACAATAAAATTGAGGGACAGCTTGGGAATTGTGTTCCCCATGATTCGTTGACTTAATTACCCTAGACAACATAACCCTAATTGGAAATTCGCATGCAGGATGGTAACTTAGGTTCTTCCATGGCGCTTGGTTAGCAACCATGGTGTGCCAACTAACCATTATCCATTATCCTAGTCAACCTCTCTTGGTCAGGTTTGGTTGATTAGACGAGAACACATCAATCGAATCCTTTCATTTACTTCCCTTTTCCTATTCCTCGCTACCTTGGTCAAGATCTTGATAGTAGGCAAGGTTGGGTATTGGCCACCACCAAACAACAAGCAAAGTGAAGGGAAATAAATAGTACCTGCAAAATCGTAACCAAAGAAATGCAAAAAGTCTAGGTTATTTCAAGTCAACTACTCATGGTTCCCACAACCCCAAGTTGTGGATGCTTAGCTTCTCATGGCTAAAGCAAAATCAATAGCAATGAATGTAAAAGACATAGTTGAGAGTTTACCCAAAACAATGAAGAACACAAACACCTTCAAGTTGGAAACCACAAGCTTTGATTAATGGGAGATGAGTAAAATGTGATTTTCCAAACCCCAAATGTGGGTCTTCAAACTAAAAATTAAAATCTACACTAAACCCTATAAATATTCTAGAGATAATATTCAAAATGGAGTCTCCCAAGATATTCAAGTCTCCCCCTTCTAAAACCCTATCATTAAGTATTTATACTATTTACAATTTCACCCAAAAAATTAAATAGAAAAGACAGCTGGCAGTAGGTACATCGCGTAGGTACGACTCGTAGGGTGGCCTACTAGTCGTAATTGGGATCTCGTAGTCAACACTTGGAATTTTTCACTTGACTGTATGACCCACTATTACGAGTCGTTGCTTAGGCTACGACTCTTATGCTCCTCTTGTAATCTAGGCCTTCAGTTCTTGGTCCAACTTTTAGGTCACTATTTCTTGCTACGATCCCACCTATACGAGTTGTAGTGAGACCTAAGACTCGTAGAGTGGCCTCATAGGGCTGATCTCCAATTAGAAGATTCCTAATATTACTCACTTTTTGTTACTACGAGAGCACCTTACAACTCGTAGCTTGTGCTACGACTCGTAAGATGGCTCGTATGTCCTATATATCAACAAAATCTGCAATTTTCTCCCAAAATCATGCCAACCTATGTTTTCTGCAATAACAACATAAAAACACATAAAAATAATAAAAAGTCGCATTAAGAACTTCCTAAGTTTCTCATTTTAGGAACCAAATATGTTGTATTTTGACAACACATCACCTCACTTCATTGGCTTCTTCATCGCCTACAATATATAATTTGCACTCCAAGTATTCTGTTTTGACTCTGCTTAGTTTGAACCCTTTGGATTCCAAAGTATGACTCAAAACCTCCAATCTGTCTTTGTCTTTAGCTCTAGTCTCATCAATCAGTACTATGTAATCTGCAAGCCATATACATCATACATAGAACCTTCTCCTCAATAGACCGTGTCAGCTCATCTATTACTAATGCAAATAGAAAAGGCCACTCAATACAGATCCATAATGAAGTCCCATCTAAATCAAAAAATACTCTAAGTCTCCTCCCACCATTATTATCTGTGTTTTCAATTTGTCATACATTTCATTTATCACCTTAATATACACCATTAGAAAATAATTTTCCTCTAGAAACCTCCATAGGATATCCCTTGGAACTTTATCATAGGCCATCCCAAGGTCAATGAACACTATACGAAAGTCCCTCTTTCTTTCCCTAAATATCTCTGCTAATCACTTAACAAGATGAATTGGTTTACTAATCGACCATCTTGGCCTGAATGTAAATTGATTCTCTGAAATAGAAACTCCTTTTCTTACCCTCATCTCCAGCACTCTCTCCCGAATCTTCATTGTGTAGCTTACAACTTGGTACAACTGTAATTATGACAATTTTTAATATTACCCTTTTTTTGTACAATGGAACCATTGTGCTCCTTCTTCATTCATCAGGCATCTTAGAAATCATCATAATAACATTAAACAACCCATTTTACCTATCAACACCATCCTTGAACACGCTCTTCAAAAATCCACCGAAATCTCATTAGGTCCAGTCATTCTCCCCCTGCTCACCCAACTAATAGCACGTCCAACCTTCTTAGCTCTGAAACGCCTTTAATAACCAATATCTCGATGACTAGTAGAGTGCCCCAAAATGTCCCAACTCAATATCTTTATCCCTTTTTTCATATAAGAGTTTATGAAAGAAAGCTTGCCACCTCAGCTTAATGCAAGTCACATCCTCCAACACCTCACCCTCCTCATCTTTAATACACTTCACTTGGCCTAAGTCGTGAGCTTTTTTCTATCTCTTTCAGAGCTTGTACAATCTCTTTCCCCTACCTTTTTCACCTAGTTCAAGCATTCGAATGTTGTTACCTTAGCACTCATCACCACCATCTTCACTTCTATCTCTGTCATCTTATAGATATCCCTAAGCATTCATTTTCATCCTTATTCCCACACTCTAACCACTTTTGTATATGCAATCTTCTTAGCTTTCACTTTGCTTGAACATCTCCATTCCGCCACCAATCACCTTTATGTCTACCAAAGTTTCCTCTTGAAACCCCTAGTACCTCGATAGTTATTTTCTAATGCAACCAGCAGTGCCATCCCACGTGGAATTCATATCTCCGCTACTACTCCAAGCCCCTACACTACAAAATTTTCCCCTATCACACAAGAAAGGGTAGGAGTCAGTCTCCCATCTAATCCTAAATTGGGCACAAATAGCCTTCTTCCTCTTATCCCTCTTAATATCTAAATTCATCACTAAAAGCCTATGTTGAGTGCAAATATTTTTTACTTGGAATAATCTTATAATTCTTACAAAGGCTTTTATAACCCTTCTAGATGAGTAAGTAATCAATTTGAGTCTTAGCTATCGTACTACGGAAGGTAACCAAGTGATTTTCCCTCTTCAAAAATATGAGTTAGCAATGACTAACTCAAACGCTTTAGCAAAGTCCAAGAGAGATGTCCCACCTCCATTTGTCTCTCCAAAATCAAAACCTCTATGAACATTGCCAAAGCAACTAGAAATTGTAATGATATGCCCATTAAAATGTCCTCCAATGAAGATTTTTTTTTTGTGTTTGGTATATCTCTCACAACCTCATCCCAATCTTCCTAAAAGAGCTTTTTGACTTTCTCATCTAGGCCAAGTTACGGTGCATAGGCACTAACTATATTTACTATATAACTACCGTTCACAAGTTTAATAGACATCATCCTATCATTAATATTCCTGACCTCAACCACATATTCCCTATGATCCTCATGTACTAGGATATTTATTCCATTTCTATCTCTAGAGCCACCCAAATACCATGATTTAAACTCGTATATGTCTCGATCTTTAGTACCTACTCATCTGGTCTTCTGAACACACAATATATAAATTCGTTTCCTCTTAAGACTCTTCATTTAGATATATGGACTTCCCCATAAGTGATCTTATATTCCATGTCCCTACTCTAGACTTAGGTAAGCTTGTGCCCCTCCTACGACTACTACCCCTGCTTCCGACCCCAATCGATGACATAATCCTAATATACCATCAAACCCTAACGCCACTAAACTACAATAAGAATTACTAACTCAATAAACTATAGAAAATATATTTTCTCAAAAACAACAGAACAATGATATAGAAAAATAAAATATAAAGTATAATTTAGAATAATCAAATAACGAAATACAAAAGAATCAATATGACGAACAATAATCCTATAGTAAACAAGATAGTAAACAATAGAAATACAAAAAAAATAGGTCAAAAAACCACACCAAAATATGTAACATGCAAGAAACAGAAGCTAAGTAGAAGTGTACAATTAATTCAAAAAAAATAGTAAATATTTAGAAGATATCACCTAGATGATATGAATTTGGAAAGTTTTGGCCGAAAAATTATTGAATGTTGTTGGAAAATATTAGACTCCTCGGAAAACAATAGATATTGTTTGAAACTTAGTTGAAATGATCTCGTATCACCGAAGAGAAGCTGTAAGTCGACACCATGCTTAAAGTTTCCATAATCTTGCAATCAAAATAAAAACCCAGAAGAAAAGAGCTCTAGAGAGAGAGAGATTTTAGTCAGTTTCCAATTTGGAACCGCCAGTTTTTCGTTGGGGATCGATGAAGGGTCGTCGGAGAAAATACAATCCTTGGGTCGTTAGTTATAAGTCGCTTTGATTCTACCAAAGAAAGGATAGAATCTGAATTCGCTGGAGATGAAATAGAACCGTATATCTTGTCGGACAAAATGAAGTGAGCAAAGTGCAAAAAAATGAAAAATAGCAAAAAATTGGGGGCAAATTTGGTCAGGAGAAATGCAGAGAACCCAATTTCCTTTCGATCCTGGCAGTAAAGCTTCGTGACTTACCAATTTCGTCGTATAATTTGGATTGGTTTTTGGGTGGTGTTGAATTCAAATCGTGAATTTTTTGGTTGATTGTGTACCAAGAAATAAGCTTTTAAGCCGCTACTCTGTTGAATTACCTAGGTGTATAAGTAATCATCCTCAAATAATTGTTAAAATATAAAGTTATCTCAGAGAAAAATCTAAAAACTACTTAAAAAATCATTAAATATTAAAACCATTATTAAATATGCATATACATTATCATTAGTTTAAAAAATTAAAAATAACAAAGAATTTGACTTTAGTCGGGTGAAAGGTGTGATATATTTGTAGAAACTGTGAGCCTTGTGTTATCAAATAAATTATATTACAATTTTGTTCATTGAAATGTTTTGTTGATAGGAATGTTTCTTTGTTGAAAAAGAAAGTATCAAATTGTGAGGTGGGGTCTCTTTATTTATTTTATATTAATTGATTGATTAGCAAATGACAAGGGAGTGGCCAGATGGGTCCCTTTATTTTGTGATAAATGATTGTAAATGCATTTTTATTTATTTTACAAAATTATGGATGATATTAAATTATTTTTAGGCTTAGTTTTTTAAGTTGAGGCTTGGCCATGCATATTTCATTAATTAATCAATGTTCTTCAATTTCAAATACAATGGAATGATTATTTATAAAAGTCTATAATAATTATTTCAAAGAGGATTTGTCATTTCATTCGACAAAATATCCTAACTCATGTAGTTTTATATATTTCATTATTTTAAACATTTTACTTATACTAGTTTTATTGCATGTGCATTATACATGTAGGTCGAGTTTTTTATTGTTTGATATTGTTAAATAATATCAATATTATTAGAATAAACTTTTGTGTAAGTAATTATATTATAAATTAATAGTGTATAAGTTTCTATGAATAATCAAATACAGAGTGTTGTATAATAGCTAGTTTATTAAGATCCAGAAGGTTGGATATCATCTAAATCTACGAAGAAAAACATTCAATGTTTAATTAGATAATATTCCCTCTATTAGATATTAAGTGTATTTGTGCGTCAATGCGCATCCATTAAGTTTATTCAAGTACATAATTTAAATTATATTTTTCACTATTTCCCTTTTATTTATGACTCGTACTTTTCACTACTACTCTTTTTGATTCCCAAGAACTACAATTTATCTCCTAGAAAATATAAACTTCATTAAAGGAAGGGCAAAGTATGATAAAAATTTTAACCATTTATCTTAAACTTTAAAAATTTTAATATTTTGAAAAGTGTAAAAACCTCGAAAAAAATCATCTAATATGGGACAAATGATTATGAAAAAGCTCACAAACGAAGATGAAGGCTTGGAACACTTAGAAAACGCTTTTGCAAAAGTGATTTTTGCTTCCTGTTCTTTGCGTGATGGCTATGAAATTACTACAAACAACTTTTGTAGATATAATAATATTTTGAATTTCTATCTAAGGTCTTTGAATTTGTAGTTTAAGGTTCCATTTAGTTCAAAGATAAGTTATGTAGAAATTAATTATATGTTAATAATCTATGCAAGAATTAATTATTTGAAGATTAATTATGCACAAGTTACATGTAATGATTTCTCGAAACAAGCGAAAGAAATAATATTTCTTACTAATTTTTCAGTTTATTATAATGAAGGTTAGAAGATATTGTACATAACTTAATGCATGTGTCTTTTGTGTATGATTATATTCTTATATTCTTTAGCTTTAGTTAATCTTTTTCTTCTTATATTATCTTTGGACTTTCCTACCTAGCGAAATATATCAATTATGATATTGTGGCTTAAGTTTTTGTTTGGAGGTTGAGAAGCATATTATTCAAAGAAAATAAATCTGTCCTTTTAAATTAATCAGTGCTTATTAAAGAGATCAATTTGTCATATAGTTTTTTAGCTTTTTATATATTTAATTTGTAATCTTTGAATTTAACAATTGATATTAGAAATTTGTCTTTTATTCAGTCTTAAATATCTGTATTGGAGCTCGACTAATCTGAATTTACGCTGCATGGGTCCATTGGGGGGAACCGCTTCCTACAAAGGATATTTTCATATCTAGGCTCAAATTTGAAACATCTAATTAAGGGAGGAGGAGCTCCATCTGTTACAGCTTCCTTTGGTAGTAATAATTGAAATTTTAATTCTTCACGAAATAACACAAACATAGAGTTTAAATCTCATATATATATTTTTTGAAATTACTTTGATAATATTAATTGGATCGCACTTTGATAAATCGTAACTTCTAATTGCATGTGACTACGTATTTATAACTTATCACAACAATTTTATGGTTTAGATTTAAGTATAAAATATATTTTTCTATTACATTTACCTGTACTGAAGTGCAACTTATAATAATGTTTATAAAGTTTTTGTGTCACACCTCAGGAGTGTACCTTGGACGTAGCCGACACTAAGAGACTATTGATAATCCCCAAGCGAACTACTTGGCCTTATCACATTTATTCAATAAACATTTAATATGTCAGCGGAAGACTAATGATAGTAAAAGGACGGACAATCTCAATATATAAATGGTCAAATCAAGTCATGGAGGATAGTATGAAAGAAACTAGCTAAACCCAATATCCAATCAAACAAACAAATTCTTGTCTGTGAAACCTCTATCAATTATTCAAAGGTACGAATGACAGGTCCATGACTAGTTTAAATCAAAATGGAAGCAAGTCTAAAGTTGAAACGACACCAAAAAAAAGTGCCCAAAAATGTGCCTTAGAAGTTTCCAGAATCATAATTTTCATATATCTCAAAATTCATGCGCGATATCGGATATACAACTTCATATTCTTGTTCAGGAGGTCAAATTTGGTGGGAAATGGGTCTAACCCCGATTTAAGAGAAACCGTAGCAAAATATAAAAATCGCAAAAATGCGATTTCCAGTGTGCATTCACACCCCTGGCACGATGCGCCAAGGGTTGCCACAGTATTATTTTTGGGCAGTTGTTCAAGTCCAGTCTAAGGCTTTTGATTCTTGGGCCTAAGTGTTTCCAAACGTGAAAATATCTATACTTAGCTATATTTCACCCTCACATCATTCTAAACATTCCCCAATATTCATTCAAACACTTAGCCAAATATTTTACTCCTAAATTCAAGTCTCAAACTCATCTGGATCTATAGGTTCTCATTCAAGCTTCGAGTCTCCATCTCCAATCTTCATAAAGCTATTATCCAAAGCTATGGTATGTGGATTTCTTTCATGGGTTCTTTTCACCAATGATACCCAAGATCCATTTTTCAGAAATTTGCATGAATTAATGTTGATTTACTCATGGATCTTATTATTTATGAAATTCACTGCACGCTATGTTGGGACTCATGAAATTATGATTGTTTTACTATGTTTTGGGCTATGAATCTAAAATATATGGTGAGATTTGATGAAGGGTTTTGATGTATATTCCTTGAGTTAGGGAAGTATGGGGAACATAATACCGTAGTTCCTCTTCATACTTGTTTAACTCTTTTCTTAGTTTAGAATTATTTTTTTATAGTTGTCACAACTCCCCCTCCTTTTCGGGAGATAAGTTGGTTAGTCAACCCGAATTGCATAAAATTATTTTAAGTCTATCATATTCCCCTATATGCTTCGACCATAACCTTGGTTAGGTTATATATTTCGACAACAACAACTTTAGCATAAAAAAGAGGTGTAGCTTGGGTGACATCAAGATATTGGTGCCGTTGCAAGGGAATATGGATAGACTTATCTAATTCAAGTAGTTTGGGAATTAAACCTTGTTTTCCTCATTTATAGTTTTTGTTGTTTTTGTTTTATTTCAGGGTAAAGGTGTAGTATAGGCCTACTATGAAAATTTGAGGCATTCCCTTGACTCCGTTCGACCTACAGATCTAGAGAAGACTAAGAAGGACACTCCAAGATAAAAAAAATATTGCGGCAAATGCAGCTCTCTATGGAAATGAGATTGAGAATGCGAATAATGACAACCCTATTCCTCTTGATGACATTGCTTCACAGCCACAGGACTTCACTGCCGAAGCTTATTAGTGGAACTAATATCGGCTGAATCCTATGGCTTATGGAGGTTACTCGAGCTATTGTGTTACCGCCACTACCATTTGACAGAAAGTATGTGCTCTTGAGTGGGTTGCTTCAGATGCTATAAAATTGTGGATTTTCCACGGGCCTACAATTAGAGTATCCGCATAGTCATCTACACAATATTCGTTCGTCTAAAAGAGTGTAATGGAAACACAAAATATGTCAATACATGTTGTGGGAGTTTGTGTCTTCCTATTATCTTTTATAGGTCATGCAGTGCTACGGCTATCCGAGCCCAGCAAAGTTCAATCACCAGTTAGGCTGAGTTGTAGAAGGCCTTTTTTTTGGAGAGGTAAAACCTATTATCGTAGAAACTCTAAGATGAAAGATCAAATCAACAACTTTGAGCAACTTCTTGGTGACTCAATTAGTATTACATGGGAGCGATTGGCAAAGTTCTTGAGGAGTGTCCCAGACCACAAAATTTTGATTATGCCTTGGTGAAGATCTTTCACCGTGCCCTAGATGAGAATAGCTAAGCATGTGCTAACATTTGCAAGGATTGTTGAGAGACAAAAAAGGGTGGTCAAGACAAATTGTGCATGGGGGCAAAAAGACATGTCATGAGCCAAAAGTTCATGTGTTGTCAGTATTGCTTCTGAGAAAGCTAAAATAAATGAGGAGATAATGCAAGAGCTTACCCGAATCCTTATCAGTATGGGGTTGATGAAGAAGTAGAATCAGGAATGAGTTAATGCAGTTGTTCATTAGTCTCCGTAAACACCCACGTACGATGATCCCTACTTTAAGGACACTTGCTTCATTGCTGATGTAAGGACCTGAACCTTTTACGACCTCAATGGAGCTTGGAATATTGATTACAAAAAGATTTAGACCAAGGTGACACCTCATGGAAGCCTCACGATCTGTGTGGAATGTTTTTGAGGTGGCCATTGGCCTTTTGTGGTGTGTGAGGGCCTTCTTATGGAGTTTGAGACACAGGCATACCACACTTGGACCCCACATTGTCCATGTGAGGCAATACCGACCATGTGGTGGACTTTATGGTACCCTTGGACTTGAGACTCCAGAATTTTGAGCCCAAGGCAAGTGGTGCGGCCCTTCTCATGGATCGTATTGTGCTTCAAGGTCCATAAGGCCCTTTTGTATGGGTTTGGAGTGAATAATTTCTAAGTATTGGATTAATCTCAGAACATTGTCATGGAGAATTTTTCTAAGTGGACTGGGATGGAGGAGGCACACAGATCATGTGGCTTGGTATGGTCCGTACCACCCTTCGTATGGATGCCTATGTAGAATTTTTCTAAGTATAGAATTCCTATTTCGAACCTTCATCAAGTGAAACATTTTCTAAGTGTTGGACCACATACAACTGTACGGTCCATATGGTGCCTCACGGACTATGCCACGCCTCTCTGAGACCTTAACTTTAATATTTTACTCATTTCATTAATGACATTTTCGTAATTATGATTTATCCTAGGGTCTTTTGTGACAATTAATGCTACCTAATGACTTTCAAATGACCTATACTTTATTCCTTCATCAATTTTATTCCTCACACTTTGAATTAAATTAAACTCTCCTTAAGAACTTTCTCAAAGGCTCTTGGGAAGACAATGCTTTGGAATCAAGGGAAACCTGATTCCTCTTGAATCTTCTTCAATAGCTACGGTATGTGGGATAGGTTCTGGGTCCCTTTCAACACAGAAGGCCAAAACTCTTTTACACTCAATTTGATGGAATATAAGCTCACTTTAAATATGGATTTTCAATATTATGGTTTATTAAATTCAATTGATGTATTGAATATGTTTTATTGTTGATTTTAAAGTGATTTAAGTCCTAATATGATTAATTGCATTGAGATTATGATGTTATGATGTGCATGTCCCCTTTAAAGTTTGATGTGCATGGGTAATCTATATTATGATTTAAATATGAATTTTACTTATGT
>JAPFFP010061243.1:0-26840 GCA_026153255.1 Solanum medicagineum | reverse complement strand
TCAACTTAAATGTACACCCCGACTACAACTAATCACTGTGAACTTACTTCGACTTAATTAATTTACGGGGTCTAACAGTTAGGCTTGACAATAGCTTAGGAACGAAACCAATAATTTTGGATAAATTAGGGGGTGTTTTTAATACTTCTCCCAAACTAAAAATATGCAAGTTTATTCAAGTAAAAGTTTATTTAAGTAAATTAAGTAATTTTACAAAGGAACTAAAATAATCTATCTTAAAAAAAAAGACTTAGCATTTAAAAGAATTTATACTTCTAAAGTTTTCAACTAAGACATCTAGGAAAACACATTTCAAAATTAACTAAGAGGAAGAGAAATTCCAAACTTATTCTCTCTCTCTCTCTCTCTATCTCTCTCTCTCTCTATCTATCTATCTATCTATCTATCTATCTATCTATATCTATATATATATATATTTTCTTTTGACAAAAAAATAATAAACAATCTAAGTGTTCTGAAAATAATTTTAAAAGAAATATTTGTCGAAATTTTAAAGAGGACCTTGATTTAAAGCAATTATTATTATTATTATTATTATTATTATTATTATTTATCTTTTCGAAAGAGACATAATAAAAAAACGAAATATTTTAAAATACTTCAAAAAAATATTAAAGTCTTAAAATTTTAAAACCAAATAGTTTTGAAAGGAAATTAATAATTTGACCATTTTGAAATAATTTGAATTCGTGAAAATAATCGAGTAAATAAGATATGCAAGATGGCTCTTCATTTGGAGAATTTAATTAAATTAAGATAGTTAAATAAAGTTAGTGTTAGAACAAATAATTGCAAGTAATCAAATATATATAAGAAAATTATACAAATTCCATACTGTAAACTGATAATTCCCTTTTATACCAACTATTTCTAAAATTACCTAAAATCTCATAAATTTCAACAATGATGGATACATACTTTAGTTTTCTTCTGATACTTAACGAAATAATAAGAAGGAGTCCATTAAGTTACACATAATTCGTGGGTCAACTGAAAAATCTAATTAATTGGCCCATTAATTGCACCGAATCGTTATTGACAGAAGATATGCATGCATAACAGAATCGTACTTTCAACATTCAAAAATTTTCTGTAAATTTTCGTTCAGACAATTCGAAAGGGCGACATTGATTTGATTTTTTTTAGAGAAGATCGAGTTGGGGAGCTATGAACGTATTAATTTTATTGCGTCATTCTGGAAAATGAAAATTCGATGTTGATTATCAAGGTAATTCCTCTCCTATAACTATTAGAAAGGACATGGGTGTGAAGCTGTATATTGGGATTAGAAGAGAGAACCTGGCTTGGGAAATTATCCATTATGCGTGGATACTACTGATTTGGATGTCGATAATACTGAGATGTTTGATGAACTCAATGGGTCGATTGTCTGTGTTGAAGTAACACAACACGATACAGATGTGATTGGGTCTATAGAGTTTGAGAATGGTACGTCTTGTTTTCAACGTGGAATAGAAGTATCAAATCTTTTTAGTATGTCAAGAAATGTCGAAGTCAAAGATAAGCAATTGTATAAGGATAAAGCGATCCTAGTAGCAATAATGGGGAAGTATAAGGTTGATAGAGGATGCAATTTCAAAGTAGAAAGATTGGACAACAAAAAGTACATATGATGTATGATTCTATGTCTTTTTTTAATGATTGTAGTTGATACTTGAATTTAATTGAATTTATTTGGTTATATTTGATATTGGAATGTGTTGTTAATCATGTGTATAAATAATACCTGATTTCTGTATATTGTAGGTGTTTGGAATTGCATAGACTAGATACTTAACATTTGTGTGCTTTATGATGTTAATTGATACTTGAATGTGTATTTTCAAATAAAATTGATATTTGATACTTGATTTATAATATTTTCCTATGATGCTAAACTTGGTTGACAATGCTTTTTAGAAGTATCAAAATAAGTTTAAACAATATGATACTTGCTTGCAAACTTAATAAAAATGAATAATTTTTACTCAAAACACTAGGAGAAACAAAAAAAGTAAAATGTTGTTCTTTTGATCATTCTGCATCTCGATTGACATTATTGATTTTTGGTTTATCTATACTTTGTGTGATTTATATCTTTTAATTGGTGATGATTCTTAGAATAGTATGAAGAACTATAAATAGACATTTTTAAATACTTGAAATGTTTTTATTTTTAATGACTCAAGTAAATTAATTTTTGTAGCTATGTATTGAAATGCTTCTCGGATGATTGTGCTTAGATAATGAAGGCATCATGCAGACAACATGCATCCATATTGCTCTGACTAATACAAATCGAAGCATTAGCGAATACATATGAGGTCCCAATGATTCCAATATCCGATACGAGAGATTGGTCTGTACCGAAAGATGTTATAGCTGAAGTTGTTCTTCCACCAAAGTACAAAAGGATGCTTGAAAGACCAATAAAATGAAGCAAGAAAAGGGCAGGTGGAAATAAAGGCACGAGCACAAACTGTTGTGGGCATTGTGGTCATGAAGGCCACAATAGAAGGACGTGTGCTTTTTATCCGAAGGAAAAATGATAAGTTGATGGGTAGTTACAGACTTATTTGTGATAGTAGGAACTACAATTGTGGAAAAACATTTCATTTCGAGAAATAAATTTGCAATGTTAACTATGTCTAATGTAGTTCTTATATATTATATAGTTCTATGATTCGTAATGAATCATGAGAAAATGATAATTTTGTATGTTTTTTTATTAATATCAAATAGAAGTACTAAGATGAAAAATATATAAATACTAATAAGATTAACAATAATAATACCTACATAATAAAAAAATTAGATATGTGATAAAAGTTTGAATGTTAACTTGATGAATACATGTGGATATATAAATGTTGATACTTGATTATGTACTATTTGTTTTATTCATTTAAATACCATAAGTCCAGAAACTGAAACTAATTGTTAAAAAAACTTAAACAAAATGAACTTATTTCCTCTTTTAAGCAAACATATTAATTAACTAAATTGTAAATTAAATGGTGATGTACTAGTTGATATCTGATATTTATTCAAGTATCAAGTGACAACACACAAAATCGATTTAATGAACGGATATTTTGTTTAATTCAAGTTTCAAGAATGTAAATTTGTAGACTGGTTGAAGCATCAATTATTAATAAAATTGCTTAAACATTGCATACAGTTATCATGGAGCACCAAAAAATGTAAATGCTAAAATTCGTCATGCAAAAACAGAGATTGAAATTTATAAAATAACTGCAAGTACTATCTGTAACGAAGTACCAAAATTATTACCACATTTGTTGAACATCAAAAACACTTCTGAAAACTTTCAATAAATATTAAGGTAGCAATTCAACATTAAAAAAATAAATGCAACACAGTTTTGCCTAAATAGTGTAGATAGTTATTTCTGCAAAAAGATATATACTTGGATGTTACAGACATAAAAATTAAGAAATAACGATCAGTCTATCACTGTTGAGCATAATGAATTGATCCCTAGACTTGGGTGGATCGTCACTTTCACTAACATATCCATCACATGCCTTGTTAGTGCTACATTTTCATAGCAGCGAGGAATATCTCCTTTGAAGGTACTCAACCTCCAGTGCATGCGTTGGGACTGGGATCCCATCACTGATGTACTCAGCATATGAAGCAACAAATAGCCCACAATCCCTGCAAAAGTGATACTTATTATGGTAAAAATTGATTCAATAAAATAAAATAATTGATACTTATTATGATAATAATAACCGTAAATATAATAAAAATTGATTCAATGTAAGCATGACTTTTCTACGAGTTGATACTTGGTCTACATAGATGTCTTATGAGTTTATACTTGGATTACATGGCTTTATCTATTTGTTGATACTTATTTTAATGGGGAATTTTGATTGAGTTGATATCTGATTTAATGAGCTTTTCTATAAGTTGATACTTGGTCTACATTGCTTTCTTATGAGTTGATACTTGGATTGCATAACTTTATCAAGTTAATTCACACTTGGTTTAATTAAGGGTTTTATTTAGTTGATACTTGGTCTGTAGTGCATTAGTATGAGTTGATGTGCTTTATCTATTCATTGACATTTGGTTTAAAGGGGGGGGGGGGGGGGGGTTAGTGGGTTGATTCTTGATTTAATTGGCGTTTTCTATAACTTTTTACTGTGTTTACATGGCTTTCTTATGAGTTGATACTTGAATTGCATATATTTTCGGTTAGTTGATACTTGATTTAATAAACTTCCTAAATAACTGATACTGGTTTAAAAGATTTTCTTGTGGGTTGTCAATATAACATAATTTTGATAAATGAATTGGGAGCCCATAAAATGCGTAACACTATGAAAAGTATCAATAGTATGACTTGTGATCAACTGTATCAAGAACGAGTTCATAAAAAACGTTGATACGCTTAATTTTCATGATTATCACCTACATGAACATAGATTTATGTATGAATAAAATGTATTTCTAGCAAAATCCACTCAAATAACAATTAATTTTTGAAAAAATATATCGAAGTCCCAAATTAGGTTAAAAAACTCACCTTTAGTAGGGGAGAGCGTTGAGTAATGGGTTCATCTCTTTTCTTTTTCTTTGCATATGATTTTTTTATTGGGGTTTTTGAAGTTGAGCCCCTCTTCTTCATGGCCTCCATCTCAACTACCAAGTTGTCCCCGAGAGAGACTTCTTGAGCCTCGACTGTTGGGTCTCTGTGCGGTGGTTGAGGATTCACTGTTGCGGGCTTCTTATGTAAACCTAAGGCTGAAAGATGGTTGAGCATCCATGGGAGCGCTGATACTAGTGAAAAATTAAAAAAGAAAAAAAATATGGCAAAATCGTTCAAAAGATGAAGAGTGAAGAAGACAACCTCTTTGATATACAGGACAGTCCCAAAAAAATTGCTAAAATTTGAATTTGAATTTAATTGTGATGTAATGGTAATTGATTAGTGATTGACACTGATTAGACAACTTTTGCTACAAATTAGGTGTGAAAGTAGTAATGGAACAATGTAAGCAGTATATTTAATTGATTTATTCTAGGTATTTGATGTAAAGAAAGAGAATGAAAAAAGTGAGATTTATGTAATTTATTTATATGATAGGGAATATTAGAGATTTTGATAACATATGTAGTATAAATCTGTAATTTTTCCTTAAAAAAAAAAAGAAGAAAGAGGATTGGGCTTTTAGCCCATTTCCTGTACTAAGACTAATAAGCTGCTGAATTTGGGCTTTTGATCTAATTTTGCTCCAAATAAAAGCTGTTGCAGATTTATGGGCCTTTAGGCCCGTATTTGTTGTGTATATACTGACTGTATATATGGAAAAACCTTCCTATACATTTTAAGAGGTTTTATTACATGAAAATGTCACCAAAAATATTTACCACCAAATGTCAATTTTTTTTTCTTTTACAAAGATATACATAAATGGAGAAACAAGTTTTAAAAAAATTGAAAGAAACCCAATGCTCTCAATAAAAAATTGCCAATAAAAGTTTTAAAAAATAAAAAGAAAGAAAAAAAGGAAAGCAAACGCATGGCAATAAAAAAAGGTGCAATAAATGCATCTTGTGTTGACAGTGGCTTTGTGTATTGAAAAATGTCAAAAAATTGCGTATGCCTAGAAAAATGCCGGCTGCATTGTACATCCAATTAAAGTACTCCTATATGTTGTCTCTCTTCATTTAATGGTAGCAATTATTATGGACAATAAATTGAAAATATTCTATATTTCTACACAATGTAATAACCAATGAACTAAATTATACCCTCTTTTGTTTATGTCTATTTTCATTAAATGTTTCTCATCAATGTGGGAAAGATCAACAGAAACTTCTTTGAAGTTTTTCTTTGAAGAAAAACAACTAAAGTGATACACAATAATCTCTTTGTTGAGTTTGAGTTTGGTGTCGTTTGATTATGAATTGTATCTCCATTTTGATTAAACATGATGGTAAATGGGATGCAACAAGTTTGTTTTCTCTCTCCTTTTTTTTTTAAATAAAAAAATGTATTTATCCTTCAATATATTAACGAAGTTTGTTTGAGCATGTATTAAATGTGTGCATATTTTTAATAGTGGATGATGCGTAATAATCATTTTTTTTTGGTTGGAAAAATGGTATGTGGTACATAGTATTCATTTTTTAGTACTCACCTATTGAAAAATTCTGATTAAGTTTGTATAATATAAATGTGAATAGGAAAAGTTTGAGCAATGTTAAGCAAAGTACATGAGAAGTAGAGAAATGTATGATGACTAAATAAACAGTTAATAAAAAATATGAAATATATTTTAGCAATAGTGTTTTGTTCTGTGTTGTTTAGTTGTTCTACTGACTATGCTCTGAGTAGATATATGGGAATGTCATTTGTTTGAGTGAGTCGTTTATATTTAAACTTTTTTGATTTCTTGTCATGTTGAGAATATGAAAAGTTAAGTTATTTTTTTGGTTTAATTTATGGTACTAAGTTTCTGTATACACATGTCGGTATGTGGATTACAATATTGAAGGGATTATATTTGATACAACAAGTAGATTCGAAAGATTGGTTGATACTATTGCTACACAATAAATGTTGATAGAATCATAACTGAAATGGTGCAACATTATAAGGTTAACAATGAATCACCACCAATGCGCATCCATAACAATATGGGGGTGCAGGTGTATTTGGATAAAAAAAATTGCAATATGGACTTTTTCTCCAAGTATCCGTTATGTGTAACGTGTGTCAATAGATGTGTGGAAACAATTTTGTACGAAGGTGCTATGCATGCTTCGACACAATCATGTATAATAAGAAATACAATGTGCTTACCTAGGGGTAAAACAAAGATCAATGAGAACAATAAAGATGTTGAAATTATATACAACACTCAAAATGATGATGTTGTAGTGAATCAAATCTACAAAAACTACAGCACTCTTGTAGATGTGATGAGACGATACACATTGTTGAAGGGATTCGCATGTATGTTGATGGGGATGAAAATATAATCCACGAACTCCCATGGGGTATTCGCATGTATCTTAAATCCATGAATGTATGAGCAACCTCATGGTCGGTGGCAATTACTCAATTATCTTTCATGCTCTTCAACCAACAATCGTGTATTTGTTCGACCCATCGTATGAAAAAAGAGTCCAAAAATATAACTCTTGTGTCATTATCGGGTACATATTTTATTTTTTTCCAAGGTAAACATCAACATTCTGCGTAAAAAAAATTAGATGGATTGCAATATGAGTTATCAGAATTAATTAAGAAAAAGGACAGATTATATATTTATTTCTTTTTAATTATCGATTCTCCCCATGGTCGTCCAGTTATGACCAAGTCATAGAACTAGTCCATCAGTTCTACTATATCAATCCCAAAGTCAAACGGGAGATTGATCTTGTTGGACGCAACGGTGATTGTTTCCTACCAAGAAATGACAAAGTGGTTAACTGAAATGTAAAAATAATAATAAAATAAAATAAAACAAAAAATATATGTACTTTCCACGTTTATTCGACAATCTTTGCTTGATCCACAATTGAAATGAGTCAATCAAGTCCGTGGCCACATCAAAATTAGCATAGTCATCAAACGGGTGCTTCCTTTTGAATATTGCAAGGCCCTTGACTGAAGAACCACCTATGTCACTAAGATCAGTGTACAGGAATTGAGCATACTTTCCAGGTACCTTAGTTCTAACTTCTTGCATCGGCGTAGCATATCGAATCTTCTTTTCTAGAGCAACAAGCTGAGATTCATTCAAGTCTGGTAATTCAAAGTCGTCAAGCGTAGGCGTCTTATGAATAACACCTCTTGCTTCCCTTGTAAATTACACTAATCAATTACTAACTACCTAAAACAAATTAGACAGTAATATAAACTTCATTAAAAATGATAGTTGGTTAGAAAGACTTGCCATCATTTGATAACAACGCATTATCGACACACTGTTCCTTGGTGTTGGCACCATCTGGTTCAACTTGATTATGTGCATCCTACTGTCAGTAAATTTAACAAGACACTTAGTAAAAATAAAATTAATCAACCAGGAAACATAGTCTGGTAGAGGTACAAAACCTTACACATTAGCTGGACAACAAAATATCCGACATAGACTATCATAAAAAATAAGAAATAAATAAATATATATAAACAGAATAACAAGTTTACACAAATACTTCACCCATTAAAAGACAACCTGAACTAATCAAAAATCAAATGAACACACACAAAAAAATTACACAGCAGTTCATAGGTAGAAAAGAGATGCAACATTTGGTAAACTAACCACATGGTACACACATAAAATAGGGCTTCAAAAACAAATGTGCCACAGATATGTCTTTTAAAAAAACATAAATTTAACCAATATAATATCAAAAGAACTATCATCCCCCTGTATAGTAATAAAATCACTAACAAACAGAATAGCAAGTTTACACACATAATCCACCCACTAAAAAGACCACTTGAACTGATAAAAAATCAAATGAACACACAAAATATTTTGCATGACACTTGATAGGCAGAAAAGAAATGCAACGTTTGGTAAACTAACCACATGCCACACACAAAAAATAGGGCTTCCAAAAAACGAAAAAGGGGGCATCAGATATATGTTTTTAAAAATAACATAAATTTAATCAATATAATTTCAAAAGAACTACCATCCCCATGTATAGTACTAAAATCACCAACTGCTTTAAGAAAATTAAGAATAACAAAAAAAAATTGAAAAAAAAAAATTAAAAGTAATCAAACTGTAGGGGCTGTTGGAATTTCATTGGCGGGGCTACAATTCCCACTAGCATCTTTGGGAAAATTCTTTTCGTTTGCAACACAAGGCTAGTATGAACAACAAAAACGAATAGATCAATGAATTTGATTTTTTTTAGTAACAACACATAAATCATCCAAAAAAATTACGTAAATCTATAAAACACATGTAAACAAAGTATAAACATGGTTGAATAGTAGTTGATTGATACCTTTGTTAATCCTGAATTATCACTTTTTGGATCAGCATTTTGTTGAATCCTTGTCTCAGGCATAAACTTTTTGAATGACTCATCAATAAAAATCTTCATTGCACTAAACTAATCATGAACCTTTTAGCCTCTAAGGTTGATAATTGCTGACAAACTTGTAACCAATTCATAATAAAATGAGAAATCATATTATGCGTATTGAATAAGGTGTGCTTTTAAGCAATAAATTAAATACATACCAAAGAAATCTCTTTTCTCAAGCCTCTCAGTAGCTTCAAACGTGTTGGCTTCAAACTTGGTAGAACTGTCATTTTCTTCCAAACTACCAGGATGGGTAGTTGGGGGGGGGGGCTGCTCATCATTCGTGCAAAATCCAATGCCACGCCGCCCAACCAGCTCTTCTACCCGAATAATGGACAACTCATTGGTGGTAAATGACATTTTCTTAAACTTGTACTAGTAAACAAAACAAAAAACAATCAGAATAAATAATTAAAAAATAAAAAAATTTTAAACTTTAAAAAAAAACACGTTACCTGGTGCCCTAATTCACAGAACATCCCTTTTTGAAGTGTTACAAAAATATCTTCCTCTTGAGAATTCTTCAGTTGAACATACGCGGAGTCTGATTAAATTCACGAACAGAAGCCGACCTATCAACTTGGTTGCAACATTCGTAAAATCAAAATTTGAAGGGCCAAAGAGAATCCAAAAAACATCACCCTCTTAGGGTCCGCAACCATCTATTTAGTAATACAATCCCTCAGGTCGAGGAATGATAAGTAACCCCACAGATAGTTAACATACTTTCCTAACTCCACCAATTAAAAATGGTCTTTAGGAACATATGTATTCTGGGGAGGGGGGGATGAAAGTATAAAGGTACTGATGCAATATATAATGCACATATGAAAGATGTCGTCTGGCTCAATTACTGATTCATCTTGAACACCCTAATAAAATCATCCTTTCGTACACCTCTATCATCGTTGTTGGGAAAATACTTCTTCATGAGTTTTGAGTGGCCAACAACTTCAGGCACAAAATCATCCAAGGTCCCACATCTGAAATTGATCACCACCTTAAATTCAAAAATGCCAAAATGAAGGACAGACCCATTCAATTTAAATGTGAACATCTCTTTATGATTATTAGGTACCTCCTTGAGCACCAAATGACGTATGAGCTGGAATTGCACTTGCATAGGAGGTAAATCAAGAAGATACCTAAATGGGGATTGCTTGAACATATCAAGCAAGTCCAGTTTTTTCAAATGCTTGGATATCTCATCAATGACATCAAAATTTATGTATGAAAGCCATATAGAATTTTTGGGTTTCTCCTAAACACTAAAAAAATAGCGAAACCTAGATAGGGGGGACATTAACACATATGATATTACTTCAATACTATGGTAAAAACAAAGATTTATATCAATTTGAAGAAAAAAAGTTGAAAGAATGACATTCAGAGACGTAAAAGGATAAAGAACCCCAAACAATAGCAGCAACTGCAACACCAACTTATTAACATTGATCAACCAAATAAATTATAAATAGCAAAACTCAAAACCAAAATAACAAGGATTGTGTCAGCTATAACACCATAAATTACCACTTGCAGAGTTAACAGAAGTGGAAACAAAGAAATACATAATCTGCACACAAATTAGTGAACATATTTTAAACAAAAAAATACTAAAAAAATATCAAAAAAAATGTGTAAGGCTTGCTAAAGTGTGTAAGGCTTACACAAACTAGTTGAATCGTTTCTTCTATCCCCAGATATGTAAGGCTTGCTAAAATGTGGAACTACATTTGTTCACATGTCCCCTTTATCTATTTGATTCAAGATTTGGAATGAGAGTCCAAAATTTGGAAAATTCTATTATCCTAATACTGAAATTCTTGCATTTACTATGAATTCTCTAGATAATGTATGAAGTACTTGCTGCATCGCATAATTACTGATATGATATTGAGGTAAAACTTTATACTTGATAGAATGAACCCTATATTGCATAATTCTATGAAATTCTATGCATGGATTGAGTTAAGGTACGAGTTCCATATTGATTGTATGAGTTGAGTATTTTGAGAATTGTCAAGCATGAAAAGCATATTGAACCTAACCGCTTATACTACCATGAAACGTACTTACATTGCATGATGAGTTGAATTGAGTAAGTTTGAATGATCGTTTGAGTCTTAGTCGAGTTTGATTGTCTGCATTAATTGACTGAGTTGATGAGTAACTAAGACAAGTTGAGATGAGATAACCTAATGAGGTTGAGATTTGAGTTGATTTACTAAGCATTGAGGATTGAGTTGATTGATGAGTTGAGCATATTTTAGTCCTGGGAGAAGTATCGAGCACCGAGATGGGAGCGAGTAAACATCTACTCTAACCCACAGAGTTACGTTGCCAGCGTAGGATAACTGTATAATACGTTCTGGCGACTCTTGTCCCAAAAAATAGATGTTTACTATGGATCAATGAGAGAGTTGATCGTCATTTACTGTGGCAAGTTTAAGACGGGCGCGGCAATGACGTCGCCTTCGTTGTGCATCACCAAACTAAAAGTGATGGGATTGGATGTTGGTTCAGAGAAACACCCAAGCAACATTGATTGATCATGACATTTAAACTGAGTTATTTTACTGAGCATATTTTAAAAAGCATGATGTACTTTAAACCTGCATGTACTGAGTTGAGCATGAGTTGTTGAGTTGAGATGAGTGAGTTGAGTATTATTTTCTGGAGTTATTTTACATACCAGTATATTCAATGTACTGACGTCCATTTGGACCTACATTGCTTCATGATACAAATATAGGTGATAAAGGACTTCAGCCCACACATCGTTGAGGTCCGTATCAACACATTTCCTAGAGTCGGTGACTCCTCCTTCTTTTCGGAGGAGTCCTTTTTTCTTCTGATTTGATCTAGTTCTTTATTTCCCTTGATTTTGAGGTATGCATGGCCTATCATGGCACCATCTAGATTGTTGAGTAGAGACTTCATAGACACTGAATAGAGGATTTGTTGAGTATTTTGTATCCAAACTTACTTCATTGAGAACTATGATACAGTAGAGTTATATTCAATTCATATGAGGTATTTCTATCTGCATTCTTTCTTCCACTATTGAGTGGCATGACAATGAGGCCAGGTTGTTCTCTTGGGGAACTAGCAACGGTTCTTTAAGTGTCGGTCAAGCCAAGGGTACCCTCCAGGGGCATGATAGACTTGGTATTAGAGCACAAAGTTCAAGAGTCCTAGGGAGTCTACGAAGCCATGTCTAGTGGAGTCTTGTTTATGGGTGTGTTGTCCACCACCATATTTCATAAATAGGAGGCTATAGGACATTAGGAATTGTTACACTTTTTTTGTGTTCTAAGTTTGTACAATAAAGTTAAAAACTCTACAAAGATCTCTTCGAACTCATGCGTTACGCGCTTGCAGATCATGCCTCCTAAATATACCATGACCTAAAAGAATGCTTCATCCAGTAATGCTGAGAACCCTACTCCAAAGGGGCCCCCTCAGATGGAAATGAGGGGTTGAGGTCGACCGGCCAAAACCGCTGGTGTTCCTGAGACACCTATTGCTCCACCTGCTCCTACCATAGAGGTTGACTTCAGAGAAGCTATCACCATGCTCACACAATTGGTAGCTGCCTAGAGCTGAAACCAAGGCTCACAGACCCCTAGTTCTAGCTCTCAAGAGCCAACGACTGCCACTGGACTGAGAGACTTTCTGAGGATGAATCTACCGGTCTTCACTGGGTCAAAGGTTGAGGAGGACCCTTAGAACTTCATTAATGAGATGTGAAAGGTGCTGAAATCTATGCATGCGATCGAGACTGAAGTGGAGCTTGCTGCCTATCAGCTCAAAGATGTGGCTAATGTCTGGTACAATCAATGGGAAAAGAGTCGAGGTGAGGATACTGAGTTTGGTGATTGGGATGAGTTTGAGAGTGTCTTCCTCCTCGATCACTTTTTTCCTCAGGAGTTGAGAGAGGTAAAGGTTGAGGTGTTCATGAATCTGAAACAAGAGGGGCTGATTGTTAAAGAGTATAACTTGAAATTCATCTTATTATCTAGGTATGCCTCAAAGATGGTCCAGGATATGAGATCGAGGATGAGGAAATTCGTATCTGGGTTGGGTAGATATGTAAAGAAGGAGTGTAAGGCGGCACTACTGATCCTAAGTATGGATATCTCTGGAATGATGGTTTATGCCCAATAAACTGAGGAGAATAAGAAGGATAGGGAGGAGCATCTGAGTAAGAAGGCCAAGTCAGCAAGGCCTAAGCCCAATCACACCAAACAGAGTATTGGAGATATGTAACACCTCTCACGTGCTTCGAAAATGCCCTATAGTGTAATTCTCGAATGTCTCAAAATCTGTGCATGATTTCAAAAATACAACTTCATATTCTTGTCCAGGGAGAAAAATTGTGTAGGAAATGAGTGGTCCTCAATTTTTAGACGATCCATAGTGCAAAATAATTTTTCGCTATGGGAGCCGAGGTTGTGAGTCTATGCGACCAGGCCAAATCGCGCCTTGGGCGCGGCTCAATGAAAATTGAGCTTCGCAGCTGGTTTGTGTTGCACCTAGGGCGTGAACCAATGCAATTGTTTCCTTCATTTTTCCCTTTTCGCTCAAGGGCATTTGGGTAATAACTCAATGCCCATTTAAACGGGAAACCCTCCTTCCTTAGCCATTTTCAACTCTAAAACTCTCAAAAACCCTCCCAGAATCCTCCCAATTCATCATCAAATCCTCCATTCAATCCCAAGAATCTCAAGAACTTGCTTTGGATTTCAAGAACCTAACTTAAGCCTCAAGTCTTCCTCCAATTTTCTTCAAGAAACTCCAAAGTTTAGGTATGTGGGTCTTCATCCATGGGTCCTTTCAACCATGGAGTCCAACCCTATCTTTTCATAAAATTTCATGATTTCAAGTTTAAATTTCTTAGTGATATTTTCTATTATTACTCCTATGCATGAAATATGTGGAAATTTGTTGAATATTGAACTATTGATGCATGAGCTTCTATCAAGAAATGAGACTATATTATGTTTATAATGCTAAAGCTCTGTATACCATGTTATCTTAAAAGATTTAAAAAGATTATGGATTTTTGAGTGGTTTTTATGACACCTAAGATGAGGGTTTTACTACAATGTTGGTGGGTTGATTTGAATTACCTTAAAATGAATTGATTTTACCCTTCCAAATTCTATACTCTTGAATTGCATGATTTTTAAGCTTGTGTACATACACCCACCATGTTGGACTACATTTACATGACAAGTATTCTTATGTTGATGAAAGATTATTGCATGATTTACAAGACAAGCATGATATGATAAGTTATGGGCTTCCAAGTATGCATTAAACTCATGAAAGGTTTCTATAATTCACAAGTAATAAGTTCAGCCCTATTTCTATATTCCTACCTCTTGTGAGTAAATAACGTCTATATGAGGAGTCAAACTTGATATGTATTTTACCCTCATGTACAAACTAAAACTCACTAGTAGGGGTCAAGCATGTTACAATATCTATCCTCATGTGAAATGCAATGCCTACTAGAAGGGGTCAAGTCTATTTATTGTTTTTACCCTCTAGTATAAGGTATATGCCCATGTAGGGGTCAAGTATCTGAATGAGCTACTCATGCCATATTATCATGTCTTTAAAAGTTATTCATATTATGATTAAGCTTATGATTATTTCAAGTGTTCCGTGGGATTATACTTAGCACCGATTGAGGCTTAAGGTGGGGGCTCGAATCAAGGGGTCCTTATATAAAGTCTTGTTATCTTAACTATGTGCCACTATAAGTTTATATTATTTTTCAAAAAGGGTTTTACTAGTGGATCCATCTAGAACAAGTTACCCACAATGTGGGGTCATGTTACCTTGGCAAGTAGACCACTCCTTCTCCGGTAGGGAGCCATGCATCGGGATTCCAAGTAGTATCTCACTTGGTCTTATATGTCGGTTAAGGTCTCCTTCCACATATATAATGTTATGCAAGTTGATCATACATGTCATATCGAAGTTATGTCTATCGATTATGATTATGCATCTTGAATATCTTGGCTTATGTCGTTGTTGCATTGTACCCCTCATACTTAATACATTTTAAATACTAACACATACTCTATGCCTAAATGATATTACCATGTCGGGACCGAAGCTCCTATTGATCATCCTCCCCCACGTGGCTAGATAGATTCTTGAAGGTTACTATTGGTGAGTCCTCCACTCCAGGGACAACCTTCCACTTTACTTTCATGCTTTTGATAAGACTTTTCTTGTAGTTTTTGGATACTTACCTTTGAGGGTGAGCCCGGGAGATGTCCAGACCCACGCTCCATCTAAGATATAAGTGTTGTTGGATATAAATTTCATGTGTTGAGCTTGAATCTTATTTTATTTGTGTTATTATGAAAGACTTCTCTTAGTCCCTTATTTCCCTCTATGCTCTTTTATGTTAATGATGAGATAGAAGTCCCAAGTCTCGTTATCCTTAGACTCTATTGTTACTTGTTATTGTCTTATTTTTGCTTTTGCAATCAAGGATATGTGAATGATATGCTAAGAGGCTTGTTTGGAGTCCCTTCAGGTTTCTCATTCGCTGTGTCACATCTAGGCCCTAGGCTTAGGTCGTGACAAGATTGGTATCAGAGCAGTAGGTTGTTAATAATCCTCGGAAATACAACACACTGCGTCAAATAATGTCTTGTTAATGGTTGTGACGCGCGCCACAACTATGAATAGGAGGCTATGAGGCATTCTAAGAAATGGTTCACTTCTTCATGATCTATGTCGTGCTTAGGTTTACAAAAGGTTTCCTTCCCTAATGGGTGCTCTTTTTCTCTTTTAGATCATGCCGTTACCAAGAGGAAGGCCACAGAGGGCTCGCACACCCAAGGATGGTCCGACTCATCCAGCTCCCCAAGAAGGAGGGGATGCACATGTCAAATTCTGGAATGCCATTACCATGTTAGCCCATTTGTGACTACTCAATTAAACCAAGGAGCCCAAGCTCCTCATGCTCGTACTTCGACCTCAAGGGTGAGAGACTTTACAAGGATGAACCCTCCAGAGTTTCATGGTTCCACAATGGAGAAGACCCCTAAGAGTTCATTGATGAGATATATAAGATGCTTGCTATTGTAGGGGTGAGTTCAGAGGAGAAGGCAAAACTTGAGGCCTACCAACTCAAGGGTGTTGCACAAATTTGGTTCACTCAATGGAAGCTAGATTCGGGGAACAGGGATACCATCCCATGAGAGGAGTTCAAGACCGCCTTCTTCAATAGATTCTTCCCTATTGAGTTGAGAGAGGCAAGGATGATGAAATTAATGAATCTCAAACAAGGCTCCATGAGTGTGAGGGAGTATGCCCTCAAATTCAATAAGCTCTCAAAGTATGCTCCTCACTTGGTTGCCGATCCTAGGGCAAGAATGAACAAGTTTGTGTCGGGGGTGTTCGACTTGGTGAATGAATAATGTCACACCACTATGATTGTGGGTGACATGGACTTGTCTCATCTATGACCTATGTTGAACAACTTGAAGGGGAGAAGCTTAGGAAGAGAAGAAGTGGAGAGTCCAAGAGGGCTCAGTTTGATAATGGCTTCCAAGGTGCTAAGGGTGGTCGTTTCCAACAAGGTCACAAATTCCAAGGTCAAGGTTCCTCCAATGCTCCAAACAAAATGTTTGCCAATGATGGGGTGCCCAACCCAATGTTTCAAGGTGGCAACAGTAGGTGGCAAAGGTGTGGGAGAAACCATAGTGGCCATGCTTGAATGATTCTAGTGCTTGCTATGGGTGTGGAAATGTAGGCCACAAGATTGTTGATTGCCCTTATGCTCAAAACAAGGGTAAGGATGGTCATCCTCAAGGCCAAGGTGCTCATGTGGGTCAAAAGGCAAAAGGAGGTCAACAAGTGGGTGCTCCATGACGTAATCGGTTTATGCTCTCCAAGAAAGACAAGGATTGGATAAGGTGCCTTATGTTGTTACCAGTATGTTAAAGGTTTTTGATTATGATGTCTATGCTTTATTTGATCCGGGTGCCACTCTTTCCTTCATTACACCTTTTGTTGAGAATAAGCTTCATATATGTTCTGAATTATTGTGTGAACCCTGTGAAATGTCTACCCTTGTTGGTGAGTCCATTATTACTAGAAAAGTCTATAGGGGTTGTCCCGTATCTACATTGTATAAATCCTTGCCTTGTGATTTTATTGAATGTGACATGGTGGATTTTGACATTATTCTAGGGATGGACTGGTTACATGCATATCATGCTTCTATTGATTGTAGAACTCGTAAGGTTAGGTTCCAAATTCCTAATGAGCCCGTCTTTAAGTGGAAAGGTCATAGCTGGATGGTTAAGGGTAGTTTCATCTCTTGTCTTAAGGCCCAAAAATTGATTTCTAAGGGTTGCATTACCATCTTGTGAGGGTTAGCAATGTTGAGTCTGAAGTCCTTCCTATTGAGTCGGTTCCAGTGGTCAATGAGTTTCTTGATGTCTTTCCCGATGAGCTTCCCAGTGTTCCTCCCTAAAGAGAAATAGATTTTGGTATAGACCTCCTCCCCGATATACATTCTTTTTCCATTCCCCCTTATCATATTGCCCTAGTGAAGTTAAAGGAGTTGAAGGACCAATCGAAGGATTTATTGGAGAAGGGTTTTATAAGGCCTAACAAGTCACCTTGGGGTGCACCTGTGTTGTTTGTAAGAAAGAAAGATAGTTCACTTAGAATGTGCATTGACTATCGGTAACTCAATAAGGTCACGATAAAGAACAAGTATCCTCTACGAAGGATAGATGACTTATTTGATCAACTACAAGGGGCTAGTCACTTTTTTAAGATTGATCTTCGGTTTGGGTACTACCAAGTGAGGGTGAGGGAGTGTTATATTACCAAGACGACTTTTCAAACTAGGTATGGGCATTTTGAATTTGTGGTGATGTCCTTTGGCTTGACTAATGCACTGGAGGCATTTATGGATCTCATGAATAGGGTCTTTAAACTCTACCTTGACATGTTTGTGATAGTCTTCATAGATGACATATTGATTTATTCTCGAAGTGTAGCAGAGCATGTGAATCATTTGAGGGAGGTGTTGCAAATTTTGAGGGATGAGAGGTTGGTTGCTAAATTTGATAAATGTGAATTCTAGGGCATGTGTTGTCGGGAGATAGAACTAAAGTGGACCCTAAGAAGAAGAACGTGATAAGGAAATGGCCTAGGTCCTTGACTTCGACAGACGTTAGGAGTTTCTTGGGTTTGGCGGGGTACTATCAGAGGTTCGTGAATGATTTTTCTTCAATTGCTTCCCCTATGAAAAAGTTGATACAAAACAAGGAAAAATTAATTTGGACCGATGAATGTGAAAGAAGTTTTGAAACTTTGAAAGATAAGATTATCTCAGCTCCTATTTTGGCTTTACCGGAAGGCCTAGAAGGGTTTGTGATTTATTGTGATTCCTGAAGGATTGATTTGGGGTGTGTATTGATGCAAAATGGCAAGGTTATAGCATATGCTTCTCGGCAAATAACTGTGCATGAGCGTAATTATCCCGCCCATGATCTTGAATTAGAGGCCATGGTATTTACTTTGAAAATATGGCCTCATTATTTATATGGGGTTCATGTAGATGTATTCATCGATCACAAGAGTCTCCAATATGTATTCACACAAAGGGATCTTAATTTGAGACAAAGAACGTGGTTAGAATTTAACACTCATGAAATTACCGAAATACCCCCTAGAATTGA
Source organism: Solanum medicagineum (assembly GCA_026153255.1). Classification (NCBI taxonomy): domain Eukaryota; kingdom Viridiplantae; phylum Streptophyta; class Magnoliopsida; order Solanales; family Solanaceae; genus Solanum; species Solanum medicagineum. The sequence continues at coordinate 7,995 of JAPFFP010061243.1, read as the reverse complement.
ATCGTCCGTATAATGTGTCTTCCTATGCTCTGTTTCCAAATCTGCGATCAAATTTCCAATCAGCATGAAAAATTGAGTGGGAAAATGGTTTAAACCCGATTTTAGACCAACCGAGTCGAAAAATAATTTTCCAAAAATTTCTCGAAAAGTGAGGGTCTGCGCCCAGGGCGTGATGCGCCTGGGACGCGGAATCCCACTTAAGATTTTTTTATTTTTGTCAGGAAATTAAAAGTTCAAATTTTAGCAAAATACACACGTCCGCGTCCTTGGCGCAACGCGGACATGTGTACAAAGTGGGAAAACTTTCTTTTTAATTGGGAAGGGCACTTTAGTCATTTTTCAACCAGTTCTAAGTCCCAAAAACGTGTATATTATTCGGTTTTCACTCAAGTAAATCCATAGAGCATACAAAACTCACACTTATATCTTCAAAAAGCTTTCAAGAACTCAGAACGTAGATTCAAGAGGCAAGCTAGGGCTTTCAAGAATCTTCTTCAATTCTTCCAAGAATTAATTCCTCAGGTATGTAACGCTATCCAAAAGTTATCCTCCTACTATTTTGAAATTTAAATCACTAGTATCCATGCAAGATTTCAGTTACAAGTTGAGATCAAAGTTCCCTGTATTCTTAGCCAAGTTCATTAAAGAATTATTCATGCATATTTTCTTGATAAAGACCACAACTCTTGTTGATTTTACTACTGATTCAAAATATTGTGACAAGATTTACAGTAATGATTGAAATTATGAGAACCTTATATCTATTTCATGAAAAGTTATAAAGTTTACAATTTGAGTTAAGTTTGAGCAATATTTGAAGCTTGAATTTTGTAAGGTAGCTGAGTAATGCATATATATCTTTGAGATAACTGTAATAATACCTTTTTCAGTCAAAAAAAGAGACAAGTTGAGAAAAGTTTTAAAAAAGCTAAAGTTGGGCTAAGTCCCGAATTAAGAAGGCATTTTGAGAAGTCTTACTCTTGAAGTTATGAGCATTATAAAAGTATTTTGGGAGTAGTATTGAGCACGATTGAGAGTAATCATAACTTAACTCATGAACTATGTAGCTAGCGTAGGATAGGATTATCCCAGAAGATAATTTTTCATTTGCCACTGAGATGACTCAGTTTTGGGATGGACCCACTCCACTAGGTTTTTGTCCCTTACCCCGGTAAAGTACGGGATGACTTTGGCTGTGTGGGCAAGATGTTATATCACCACGAAGCTCATAGTGGTGGTGTCGGTTAGAGAAACTCACCAAGCTAAAGCAAGTTAGTTTTACACATATACTTTCAGCATATGTTATATTTTCAGCATGTATTGCATTTATTACTTATGCTTTTTATTATTTAGATATGTTGCATTTACCTTAAAAGTATTGCCTACCTAAGTTTCTGTTTTGGCCATTTTACATACCGTACATTCCACGTACTAACGCATTTGGTCCTGCATCGTTTTATGATACAGATTCAAGTATCCATATGACATCTGATATTTAGTACGACAGCTTTCCAGAGACAATGGGTTAGACCTCTTTGCTTTCAGAAGACTCTAGTCAGTTTAGTATATGTATTTTATTTTATATTTAGGTAGCCGTGGGTCTTGTTGCAGCAGCTATCTCAATAGAGTAGAGGCTTCATGGACATAATTAGTGAGTCAGTCTAGTATTTTCATTCAGTCATTTTGAGCATTAACACTAATTGTATAACGAGATATCTTCAGACTTTGTATAAAGCAAGATTGAGATTATTTAAGTTTTACTTAAATATTTTAAAAGGTACATCTTGTAAAGCTTCTGCATGCATGTTAAAGTCTCCAGTTGAGTAAGTCAGCTAGGCCAAGGGTTCGCTTGGGGATCAGCGATGGTTCTCGAGTGCCAGTCATGTCTAGGGTGTAGACTCAGGGTGTAACAAACGTAGTATCAGAGTGTCCTAGGGTGTCTATGAAGCCATATATGTAGGATCTTATTTATAGTTGTGAGGGCCCCACTTCTATAACTGAGGGACTATTGACATCTAAGAAAAGTCTCCCTTCTTTCATATTCTAAATCGTGCAATGGAGTTACTTCCTAAGAAACTTGTCCAGATTCATGCTTTAACCAGATTCGTTCGACTAGCTCTCATACTCAAGGTAGTTAAGACAGAAAATTCCAGATCCTTACTAATGAGTTACCTTCAAATAAAGTATTTAGAATGTAAGAGATTTACCCAGGCTTGAGAGGAGCCAACTTGCATGCTTAAGCTTATCGATCCAAAATAATACACTCTTATTCATATGAATCGTGCATTTGCGTTAGAGCAAGATATGATGTATTTCCAAACTATGTTCCCTAAATCGTTCTACGTATGTTATTCTTGAGAGAAAAGTTAAGTTATGCCTCTAATACTTAGTAGTATCCCCTCCCCTTGAGAGAAAGTGATTGAAGGCCTTTTTAAACCATGTGACAGAATATTCCTAGAGCTTGAAAGATGTAGAAATCTTGAAGAGTGAGAATAAAATTTGCTTGAAGTTGATGCCTAAAAGTCATGTGGTGAAAAGTCAAGACCCTTCTAAATTTTGGTTAAAGGATAGGAAAAGTCAAGACCCTTCTAAGTTTTGGTTAAAGGATAGTAAATATCCCCTAGCTTCCACGATAAGGTAGAAGAAGAGTTGTTAGTATAAGATGGTGCACACTCGAATATGACAGGAGTTGATATTAAAGTAGCATTGTGTTAGTAATGACAAGTGTGTATGTTGAATATAAGAACAGAGGGCATACAATAGTAAATCTAAACTAGGCTAATGATTGTGAAAAGGAGAGTCATGTGAGATTTATTGAGTTATGAGCTTAGCTAGGTAATGAGTTATAATGGATGAGTGGATATTATCTAACTTATAAAAGGGGGTGTGATGACAGACTATACTTAGACAGACCATGTGCTGGAGAATTATTTCTCATCAATAGAATTAGTGATCTAACAATTCTTGACCTTATCTGGTAGTTTAGAGTCACTAAAGTATATATATATATGAAAAGTGTGGATGCACATGTTTAGTATTAAACCTTAAGCTTGAACTTTAAGTGAATATCATGTAAGAGGGGACATCAGGATGAGAGTAGCACTATTGGTTGGAGGTTTGGTCTAGTAGGCTTGACATAGCATAAGCGAGAAAATTAGGCTATTGACTTGAAAGAAGTATAATGTTACAAGAACATTGTATGTGATCCTTAGATGAAAATAGTGAATTGAGGCTAAGCCGTTAGTTGAAAAGAGGGCCTAAGATGTATATCGAAGATAGTCTATAAATGTGAGATATGTTGATTAGGTATTTGCCATGGGATTTTAGTGGGCCTAGGTTTCTAAGATTTTATCTAGTAGTTATGATTTGGGGTGATATGACAGGAGAGTGTAATGCCCATATTAGTACTAGACCCTAAGCTTAAATTATGAGGGGCCGTATGAAAAGGGAAAAACATTGTGATAGTGATGGTCTTAATTAGGGAATTACTCTAAGAGGCTCCCCATAGTGTATGCTCAGGATTATGATGTTGACTTTCAAGGAATGTTATGTATGAGTGTGTTGTAGGTGCCCCTTTTATAGGAATAGTTAATTAAGGATAGCTCATTAGATAGCAAGAGCTTAAGAGGTGAAGCCATAATAGTGTAAAATTGTATGAAGCTCCAAGTTATGAATGCTACAAGAATCTAGATAGTATATATTTGAGTTGTCAATGTGGAGTAGGCAAAGGTAGACATTCCCTACTACCCTTAAGCGTTGGGTCACAGGGGGATAACTATAGATAATGAGGAGTCTTCCATTATAGTCCAAATTTTTTCCAGTCAAATGTAGGTGAAAATAGAAGATGAATGTCAGCGGACCAAGAAGGAAGATATTAGATCATAAGTCATACAAAGCGGCTATTATGCCCATAAGAGTAGCAAGAATGGGAGATTCCTATAAAGATATATAGAAGAAAGTTAGAAGTTGGTATCTCGAAAGAAAGTTTTAGCAGCAATTTCACATCTTTGAGTAGTAAGTAAAAGGAGGATATTAGCATTCTATACATAGTGGTGCTCCAACTGTATTGAGGGTTGTACCTATAACTTAGTGAAGGGAATCAATTCACAAACTCAGTGAGGTGACCTTTGAGCTAATGGGGATATAGTAGGTAATAAACCAAAGTAGATCTTGAATTTTTGATAGTGCTGAGTTGACCAGAATGATATATTGATGCTTTTCTATCGTATACATTCCTTATACTTCATCGTGATGATGCTTTATTTCTATCTTATGCAAGGTCACTATGCCGATGAATCAGACTCATTCACTCAATGTTGATACGTGTTCATGTTCAACTTTTAAAGTGAGAAGTGATAACTTCATTCAGCAATTCTGATCTTATCTCATGAACTGACAGTTTATAGCGTTATGTTACGCAAGATAAGACTTGAGCTTCACAGCATATACAGTTCCATTAACTCATGATGAGCCCTAAAACACTAGTGGCATAATAACACGTTATGAATGTTCTCATATCAGTTTTCCTGGATGAATCGTGCTTACAATAGTATGCTTTAAGCCCTTATAATAATTCTTTCTTTTGGTATTGATAGTGGTGTGGATGTTAGTTGATGAGTTGTGTCAAATGAAAGGGAAGGGGTGTCACTTAGGGTGATGATTATAGTGTGCTTATTCCATTTAAGGTTACAGATAGAGATGAGTCCTAGTTGTATGTAACAGATAGGTAAGATATATTAGTGTGCCTCCTGAAAGGAGCAAATAAGATTGTGGATGTAACGGTGTTATCATGAGTTTAAAGATTCTTGAGAATGTTGACCTCTAAGAATCTATAAAGTGATTAGAATGATAAGCTTGAGTGTGTGATTGCCATTAAGTGAGTGATAGTTGTAGGCTATTGATGACTTTTACAATGGATTTGAAGTAGATGTATGGGAATAGTATTCTCTATAAGAGAGTCCCTATGGAAGTGCAGAACATAATCCTTATGGGTAAGATTAGTATAAGTATGATCATCTTAAGGGTAACACTTTGTAACTTTAAGTTAGGCTTGAACAAGATGGGAGTATGTAATAGACTTAGGTGATGATGAGAGTGAAGGTTTCTGCTCAAGAAGGGTAGGACTCGAGAAAAGAGTATAGTAGTAAAGAGTAGCTGCAATGAAGGCTAACAGTTGGTTCCCTAAATACACGAAAGTCCCATCCTTATATCAAGCCAAAAACTTTCTTTTAGAGTTTCAAATTTTTTTATGGAAGTGTTCGAAGTGGTAACCTTCTTCTCTATACAAATGTGATGTCCATTAGCTAGTTGAGTTTCTACATTAAGTTGATGTTTATTATTGAGTTGACCCTTTGAGTATTGGGGTTAGTATATTCTATCCGTCCTTTTTTTATGATGATATTAGGGGTAAATCCCCTACCTCTATTCTTGAGGTTGATAATTGCTTCACTTATGTAGTGTGGCTTGTTTAAGTTCTTGAGTAGAGTTCATGCTGTGAGTAAACCACAATATCCTCATCATTCGAGGACGAATGATCCCAAGGGGGACATATTGTGTAACACCCATGAAATTACCAAAATATCCCCTAGAATTGAATCGTCCTCATAATGCGTCTTCCCATGCTATGTTTGCAAATCCGAGATCGAATTTGCGATCAGCGCGAAAAGTGGTTTAAACCCGATTTTAGAGCAACCGAGTCGAAAAATAATTTTCCAAAAAATTTCCCTGATAGTGAGGGTCCGCGCCCAGGGCGCAACGCACCTGGGACACGGAATCCCATTTAAGTTCTTTTTTTTGTCGAGAAATTGAATTTTAGCAAATACATATCTACGCGCCCCTGGCGCGACGCAGACATGTGTACAAATTGGGAAAATTTTCTTTTTAATTGGGAAGGGAACTTTAGTCATTTTGCAACCAATTCTAAGTCCCAAAAATGTGTATATTAGTCGGTTTTCACTCAAATAAATCCCTAGAATGTACAAAACTCACACCCATTTCTTCAAAATCCTTTCAAGAACTCAGAACATAGATTCAAGAGGCAGGCTAGGCCTTTCAATAATCTTCTTCAATTCTTCCAAGAACTAATTCCTCATGTATGTAAGGCTATCCAAAAGTTATCCTCCCACTATTTTGAAACTTAAATCACTAGTTTCCATGCAAGATTTCAATTACAAGTTTAGATCAAAGTTCCCTGTATTCTTAGCCAAGTTCATTGAAGAATTGTTCATTCATATTTTCTTGATAAATATCAAGACTCTTGTTGATTTTACCACTGATTCAAAATATTGAGACAAGATTTACAGTTATGGTTGAAATTATGAGAACACTATATCTATTTCTTGAAAAATTATAAAGTTTACGGTTTGAGTTAGGTCTGAGCAATATTTGAAGCTTGTATTTTGTAAGATAGCTGAGTAATGCATATATGTCTTTGAGATAACTGTAATGATACCTTTTTCAGTCAAAGAAAAGAGACAAGTTGAAAAAAGTTTAAGAAAAGCTAAAGTTGGGCTAAGTCCCAAAATATTAAGAAGGAATTTTGAAAAGTCTTACTCTTGAAGTTATGAGCATTATAAAAGTTTTTTGGGAGTAGTATTGAGTACCGATATGAGTGAGAGTAATCATAACTTGAACTCATTAATTACATAGCCAACGTAGGATAGGATTGTCCCAGAAGACGATTCCTCATTTTCCACTGAGATGGCCTAGTTTTAGGATGGATCCACTCCCCAGTTTTTCGTCCTCTATCTCGACAAAGAACGGGACGACTCTAGCAGCATGGGCAAGACACTGTATCACCACGAAACTCATAGTGGTGGTTGTCGTTTAGAGAATCTCTCCAAGCTAAAGCAAGTTATTTTTACACTTATACTTTCAGCATATGTTATATTGTCAGCATGTATTGCATTTATTACTTATGCTTTTTATTATTGAGATATGTTGCATTTACCTTAAAAGTATTGCCTACCCTGAGTTTCCATTTTGACCATTTTATATACTATACATTCCATGTACTGACGCATTTGGCGCTACATGATTTTATGATGCAGATTCAAGTATCCACATGATATTAGATATTCAGTACTTTAGCTTTCCAGAGACAATAGGTGAGACCTTTTTGCTTTCAGAGAACTCTAGTAAGTTTAGTATATGTATTTTATTTTACAGTCAAGCAGTCATGGGTCTTGTTGCGGCACTTATCTCAGTATAGTAGAGGCTTCATAGGAATAGTTAGAGAGTAAGTCTTGTACTTTCATTCAATCATTTTGAGCATTAACACTAATTGTATAACGAGATATCTTTAGACTTTGTATAAAGCAAGATTGAGATTATTTGAGCTTTACTTAAATATTTTAAAATGTACATGTTTTAAAGCTTCTGCATGCTAAAGTCTCCAGTTGAGTAAGTCAGCTAGGCCAAGGGTTCGCTCGGGGACCAGCAATGCTTCTTGAGTACCAATCACGTCTATGGAGTAGAATCGGGGCACGACATAGAACTCCTTAAGGATTATGACATGAGTATGCACTATCATCTTGGCAAAGCTAATGTTGTGGCCGATGCTCTAAGTAGAGTGTCCATGGGGAGTGTAGCTCATATTGATGATGGCAATAAGGGGGTGGCTAGAGAAGTTTACCGGTTGGCTAGGTTGGGAGTTAGGTTGAATGAAGTTGAAAATGGAGGTGTGGTAGTTATTGATGGTTCTAAATCTTCTTTGATTGAAGGGGCTAAGTCCAAACAAGACCTTGACCCCGCCTTACTAGAATTGAAAGCTTTGGCGAAGAATGGTGAAGTTGAAGTTTTATCCCAATGGGGAGATGGTATACTTAGGTACCAAGGTAGGCTATGTATGCCTAATGTTGATGGATTGAGGGAGTTGATTTTGAAGGAGGCACATAATTCATCCTATTCGATTTAGCCCTGTTAGACCCCGAAATTAGCTAAGTGGAGGTCAATTGCCCATTTGGGAATTTTGTTGTGAACGTAGTATATTTTAAA
>JAPFFP010061224.1:0-26841 GCA_026153255.1 Solanum medicagineum | reverse complement strand
AGCCTACATAAATCCATCTCTACCACAAAATACTCAATTGTATACACATTGGAGAATACGAGGTTCAACATATTTAACAAAAGGTTAGAAATCCACTTACCTTATATAAAGTCACGAATCACGTCAATTCCAAAAATTTTCCCTTTCTATGATACACCAATTCACCAAAATCTATTCAAATATAGCATCATAATTATATAATGAATTTAACGATCCTAAAATCAATTAATTCGGGTGAAAAGGGTAAAATGGTCCAAAAATTTTCGTCGCCAGAAAATACCAATGGAATCTGGAAATTTTTACATGAAAATGTTCCCCAAGTGATAAGGAATTCAACAGTGAAAACCAATTCAAAAATGGAGCTAATATGAGGTATAAATCGCATGTTAAAGTTTTTGAAATATATTAAAACGCAACAGCAAGATCATGGATTTTACCTCAAATGATGCACCAAAATTCAATTTCTGAAACTTCCATGGTGTTTTCCTCTAAAAGATATACAATTTAGCCTTTTAAATCGCTCAAATCCGATCAAAATTGAGAGAAAAATTGTTGGTTGAATTTTGGAGAATACTCGCTTTGTTGGAGAAAATCCTCAATCTTCGTAGTTCTTTTAAAGTGAAAGAACTTGGAAGGACATTGATTGAATGAATTATCTTTGATTCTTGAATTCTTGACTTAGACTCTTTAGAGTTCTTGATGAAGAACCATAATATACTTGAAGAAGAAGAGTCAAGAAATCCTTTCTTGGGATTCTTGACTTTGTTTTCTTTAAACCCTAGGTCATGATTTAAAATCCTATTAGTGCTTCTTGAATAGATGAAGAAAATCAGGGTGGATTGAAATTCATGAAGAATAACTTACCTTGAGGAGGAACCGTGGAAGCTAATCCTAAGTTGATGATTTTCTTGATGATTCTTGAGTGTTTATGTTTAGGAGAGAAGGGAGAGGGTTTTGATCACGAAAACTGATGTTTTTTATGTTTTGGGGACCATAAATAGACCTCCAAAGGTTTTAGGATAAAAATACCCTCAAATTATAAAGAAAAAATATCATTAACTCATCCAGTGAGGGTCCATGATGCGCTACATCATTAACTCATCCAGTGAGGGTCCGTGATGCGCTCCGGCATAGACTTTCGGACAACTCTACACCTCTCCACTAAAATGGTCATAAGTTTCTACTTCAAACTTTGATTAACGCGAAATTAGATGAGTTTGAAAGCTAATTCGAATATATTCAATTTGATATATTATGAGACATCTAACTAATTATACTTTAGGAGATATGGTTATTTGAAGTTGACCCTTCTATCGACTCAAACTTAGTTGCTAGAAATTCTTTGAACTAGACTTGATGTAAAAGATCCCTTATGACTCTAAATCACATCTAACATACTTTAAATACTTAGGAATTGCTCCTAGCATATATATACAACCTAAACTTCACTGGTCCACCTATCTTTTATAAATCTTATGTTAGAACTCAAACGCTAAGAAAATTTTTATCTTAGCTTCGTACTAGAGGGTTCGTGTGACCTTAGATCTTCTCCAATTCTATTCCCATATTAAGAATTTGACTTTAACACTTATAATCAATTAAGAATCATTTACTAAAATGCTATATCCTACAAAGAATGGCTCAGTCTTAGCTTAAAAAAATTTGGGGTGTTACATACCAACTCAAAGGGGTAGCACAAATATGGTACAATCAATGGAAAGAGGAGAACGGGGTCGACAATGTGGTACTTTGGGAGGAGTTCAAGGCGGCCTTTATTAATTGGTACTTCACTCTTGAACTTAGGGATGCCAATTTGGTAGAGTTAATGAATTTGAGACAAGGATCTATGAGTGAAACGACCCCGAAAAGTGCCTGCAAATGTGCCTCAAAAGTGCCCGGAATCGTAATTTTCGTATATCTCAAAATCCATGAGTGATATCAAAAATTCCACTTCATATTCTTGTTCGGGGGGTCACTTGAGTAGAAAATGTGTCTAACCTCGATTTAAGAGTAACCGTATAAAAATTTGAAAATCGCAAAATGTGATTTCCAGAGAGGATTTCACTCCCTTGGCACGACGCGCCAAGGGAGCGCCTCTGTGTATTTTATTGTCTAGTTTTGGAACTCGATCAAAGACTTTTAAGTCTTTGGCGTAAGTGTTCCCAAGCGTGAGAATACTTATGCTTAGCCATTTTTCAACCTCAGATCATTCAGAACATTTCCCAATACTCATTCAAACACTTAATTAAATATTTTACACCTATACTCATCTGGATTTAAAGGATCTCATTCAAGCTTAAAGTCTCCATCTCCACTCTTTATCAAGTTTATCTCCAAAGCTAAGGTATGTGCGTTTCTTTTATAGGTTCCTTTCACCCATGATGCCAAGCTTCCTTTTACCCAAATTTGCATGATTCAAATTTGATTTACAAATGGGTCTTATTTATTATGAAAAATTACTGCACACTATGTTGGGCTCTATGAAATTATGACTGTTTTACTATATTTTGGGCTATCAATCTAAGATATAATGTGAGATTTGATGAAGGGTTTTGATGTATATTGCTTGAGGGTGTTAGCAAGTATATATTAATGGTTTTACATTGAATTTTCTAGCATGATAACACTCCTGAATTGCATGTTTTTACACTAGCACTACACACACTCTACATGTTTGATAAAATGTTCGGTTATGGGTTCTTGAGGAATTGAAGGTCTAATGTATGTCTTATGAGTTGAATGGCTATATGATTATGAAATGATGGTTAAATGATGATGAAATGAACGCATGTATATGGTATTCACTATAGTGTTGGAATATGACCATGCCCTATTCGGGGGTTGCGCGTCAGGTAACCGTGTCAAAGGGTTCATACCTTGATAACCATCGAGGGTTTTGTACCTTGATAACCATGTGGGGGGTTTGTACCTAGGTCACCACGGGTGGTAGCGTGTGACGATCCATCAACCATGTCAGGGGGTTTGTACTCCTGTCACAAAGGGTGGTAAGGTGTGATGATCCACCAACCAATTGAATAGGTTTGTACCTCAATCACGAAGGGTGGTAGGGTACAAAGATCCACCAATATGAAAGTGGTCTCTTCTTACACATGTATTATGTTCTATGTAAGCATATTTTACGTAAGCATTAATCATACATGCCATCTTGCTATTATGCTACCCACTGAGGATTATTATGCATTTTGCCTATGATGCCTATCTATTGTTGTATTGCATCCTACATACTTAGTACATTCCAACGTACTAACACATACTGTATGCCTACATAATGTCACCATGTCGAAATCGGTGCACTGCTTGATCATCCTCCTCCTCCACGTGGCTAGTACGATTGTCTCTCAAGCTAGTTGGTTAGTCCTCCATTCCGGGGATGTTACTTATCATCTCTTGCTATGTATTAAGACTATCTTTCTTTTGTTTATGTATTGACTATAAGGGTGAGCCCAGTTGCTTCTCATGGCCCTCGCTCTTATCTATGTAGTAGAGATGTTGTTGGATCTATTATGTATCTATGTTATCATCCTTGACTTTGTTATTATTGATGTATAAGCTATGAAAGTATTCTCGTAGTCCTCGTTATCCCGATTTATTATCTCTTGTTGCTTATTTTATTGCTTCCGCGATCAAGGAGGTGTAATGATGTTCTAAGAGATTTGCTTGGGGTCCCTTCATGTTCCCCTTGAACTGTGTCACTCCTAGGCCCTAGGCTAGGGTTGTGACAAACTTGGTATCAAAGCACTTGGTTGTTAGATTCTCGGAGTCCAACACACCGCGTCAATTAAAGTCTTGTTCATGGTTGTGTTGTGCACCACAACTATGAGCTTGAGGTTATGAGGCATTTAGGAAATGTTTCCCTTATTTTAACTCTATGTCGTGCTATAGAAGTTGTAGTAAGGTTTTTCCCCCTAACGATTGTCCTTTTCTATGCTAGATCATGCCCAACACGAGAGGGAGAAGAGCCCGCATACCCGAGGAGCTACTGGCTAATGGAGAGCTTTTGGATGCTCTCACTTAGCTTGCACAAGTGGTAGATAATCAAGCCAACCAAGGGTTCCAAGCCCCTCACGCTCCTGCACCAGCTTCTTGACTGAGGGACTTCATGAGAATGAATCCCATAGAATTCCATGGGTCAAAGGTAAGTGAGGACCCTGAATAGTTCATTGATGAGGTCTACAAGAATTTGTCTATCATGGGTTTGATATCAGATGATAAAGCGGAGTTGGCAGCCTGCCAACTCAAAGGGGTGGCATAAATATAGTACAACCAATGGATGGAGGAAAAGGGAGTCAACTATGTGGTGCTTTAGGAGGAGTTTAAGGTGGCTTTCCTTAATCTGTTCTTCCCCCTTGAACTTAAGGAAGCTAAATTGGTGGAATTTATGAATTTGAGACAAGTTCTATGAGTGTGAGGGAGTATGCCCTCAAGTTCAACTAACTATCAAAGTATGCTCAAAACTTTGTGGCCATTCAAGATCTAGGATGAACAAATTTGTGATGGGTGTTTCCAACTTGGTTAGTGAGGAGTACTAGTCTGCCATGTTGATTAGTGACATGGACTTGTCATGTTTGATGACCTCTGCTGAGCAAATGGAAGAGGAGGAATTGAGGAAGAAAAGGGACCATGATGCTAAGAGGGCCCGTTTTGATAGCAAGTTCCAAAGCCGAAAGGGTGGCCGGTTCCACCAAGGTCAAGGGTCTTCTCATGCTTCTAATAGGGGACTTGCCAAGGACTTCCTAAGAACCCAAGGAGTTGGTGTGGTGGTTCCTAATGAGGTGTGTCCTAGGTGCGGTAGGGGTCATAAGGGCCAATGCTTGAGAGATACTAATGCATGCTATGTTGTGGGAAGATGGGTTACAAAAAGGTGGATTTCCCTCGAAATTGCGACAAGGTCAAGGAGGTTTGTCTGCAAGGTGCTAATGAAGTTCTTTTGGGGAGAGGTGGCCAACAAAATGGTGCCCCAAGGAATAATCGGTTTTATGCTTTGTGTTGGAGGCAAGGGGTTGATGAGGTCCCTAACGTTGTTACTATTATGTTGAAAATCTTTTACTTTGATGTGTATGCATTGATTGATCCGGGTGCCACTCTTTCTTTTGTTACCCCCTTTGTTGCTAAAAAGTTCCATGTTGAGCCCAAATTATTACATGAGTCATATGAGGTGTCTATTCCTATTTGTGCATCTATTATTGCTAGGATGGTTTATAGAGATTGTCCCATTTGCATTTTGCATAGAGTATTATCTTTGTGATCTTGTTGAATTGGACATAGATGATTTTGATGTCATTCCTGGGATGGATTGGTTGCATGCATACTATGGTTCTAGTGATTGTAGAACCTATAGGGTCAAATTCCAATTACCAAATGTACCCGTCCTTGAGTGGGAGAGTCAAGATGTAGTTGTCAGGGGTAGGTTCATCTCTTGTATTAAGGCCTATAAGTTGATCTCTAAGGGCTGTCTATACCATCTTGTGAGGGTTAGGGATGTGGAGTACAAAGTCCTTCCCAAAGAGTCAGTTCCGATTGTAAATGAGTTTATTGATGTCTTCCCAAATGACCGTCCTGGTGTTCCTCTTAAATAGGAAATAGTTTTTTGTATAGATCTCCTTCCCGATACTCAACCCATTTCTATTCCCTCATATCGTATGGCCGAGATGGAGTTGAAGGAACAATTGAGGGACTTGGTTGAGAAGGGATTTATTAAGCCTAGCTAATCACCTTGGGGTGCATTGGTTTTGTTTGTGAAAAAGAAGGATGGGTCCCTTAGAATGTGTATTGACCACCGACAACTTAATACACCTTAAAGAATAGGTATCATCTTCCAAGGATTGATGATTTGTTTGACCAATTGCAAGGGGCTAGCCATTTCTTTAAGATTGATCTTAGGTCTGGGTATCATCAAGTGAAGGTGAGGGAGTGTGATATTCCCAAGACGACCTTCTGGACTAGATATGGACATTATGAGTTTCTTGTGCTGTCTTTTGGGTTGACCAATGCACCAGCCATCTTCATGGACCTTATGAATAGGGTCTTTAAATCCTACCTTAATTCATATGCTGTGGTATTCATTGATGATAGTTGATTCTCGTGGTGAGGAGGAGCGTAGGGCTCATTTGAGGGTTGTTTTGCAAAGATTATGGGAGGAGAGACTATATGCTAAATATTAAAAGTGTGAATTTTGGTTGAAGGAGGTCGTCTTCCTGGGACATGTGGTGTCGGGGGATGGCATTAAGGTGGATCCTAAGAAGACCGATGTGATTAAAAATTTGCCTAGACCATTGACCCCGTCGGACATTAGGTTTTTCCTGGGCTTAGCGGGATATTATCGAAGATTATTTAATGGGTTTTCTTCTATTGCTTCTCCCATAACTACATTGACTCAAAAGAGGGCCAGGTTTGTGTGCACCGTTGAGTATGAGAGGAGCTTCCAAACCTTGAATGATAAGCTTATGTCTGCTTCTATATCGGAAGGGCTATAGTGATTTGTTGTGTATTGTGATGTTTTTAGAGTTAGTTTTGGTTGTATTCTAATGTAAAATGGTAAGATGATAGCATATGCTTCTAGGCAACTCAAGGTGCATGAAAAGAACTACCTACCCATGATCTTGAACTAGTTGTGGTGGTATTTGCACAAAAGATTTGGTTTCATTACTTGTATGGGGTGGATGTTGATGTGTTCATCGATCATAAGAGCCTCCAATATATCTTTACTCAAAAAGATCTTAACTTGAGACAAAGGAGATGGTTAGAACTTCTTAAGGACTATGATATGAGTGTGCATTATCATCCGGGTAAGGCTAATGTGGTGGTGGATTTGTTAAGTAGGGTAGCCTAGCTCATGTTGATAGTGGTAATAGGGAGGTCCATCATTTGGCTAGATTGGGAGTTAGGTTGGGGGAAGTGGATAATGGTGGTATTGTTGCTATGGATGGTTCTAGATCATCATTGGTTGAGGAGGTGAAAGTTAAGAAAGATCTTGATCCCTCCTTTCTAGAATTGAAGGCTTTGGTTAGTGATGGGAAAGTGGAGGTTTTATCCCAAGGGGAGATGGTGCACTTAGATACCAAGGTAGGTTGTGCGTGCCTTGTGTTGATGGGTTTGAGAGAGAGAATTCTTGATGAGGCTCACGGTTCTTCCTATTCTATTCAACTCAGTTCTACTAAAATGTATAGGGATTTGAGAGGAGTGTATTGGTGGGAAGGAAAGAAGAAAAATATTGCAAAATTTGTGTCGGGTCGCCATAGTTTTCAACAAATCAAGGTCGAACATCAAAGGCCTGGTGACCTAACCCAATACATAGAGGTTCCTACTTGGAAGAGGGAGGAGATTAATATGGATTTTGTAGTTGGACTGCCCAAGACTAGGAAGGGTTTTGATTCCATTTGGGTTGTGGTTGATAGAATGATGAAACCGGCTCACTTTCTACTAGTTAAGACCACATATGGGGCTGAAGAGTCTGCTAGGTTGTACATCTATGACTTGGTGAGATTGCATGGGGTTCTTTATCTATCATATCGGATTATGGAGCTCAAATTACTTCACGTTTTTGGAGATCTTTCCAAAGGGGTCTTGGTACAAAGGTTAAGCCTAGTACGGCCTTCCACCCTCAAATGGATGGCCAAGATGAAAGGACCATCCAAACACTTGAAGATATGCTTAGGGCTTATGTATTGGGCTCAAGGGTAGTTGGGATGATCATCTTCCGTTAGTTGAGTTCGCCTACAACAATAATTATTATTCTAGCATTGGTATGGATCCTTTTTGAGGTTTTTATGGTAGACGTTGTAGATTACTGGTTGGGTGTTTTTTAAATTTGTGAGGTGGATATGTTGGGACAAAATTTAGTTATGGAGGCATTTAAGAAGGTTATGATGATTAGAGAATGATAGAAGGTGGCTCAAACTCGCAAAAATTCCTATGCTGATGTGAGAAGAAGGGATCTGGAATTCAAAAAGGGTGATTTGGTTTATTTGAAACTGTAACCCTTTAAGGGTGTGGTTTGCTTTGGTAAGAAGGGCAAGTTTGAGCGCGAGATTTGTGGACCTTTATAGGGTAACGAGGAGAATTGGAAAGGTAGCTTACGAGTTAGATTTTCCCAGAGAAATGGAATTGATTCATCCGATATTTCATGTGTCTATGTTGAGGAAGTGTGTGGGTGTTGTGGAAGACAACTTGACTTATAAAGAGGTTCCAGTTCAGATCTTATATAGGAAAGTGAAGAGATTGAGGAACAAGGATATGGCTTCCATTAAGGTCCTTTGGAGGAATCAACAATTTGAAAGTGCTACTTGGAAGGCTGAAGCTGATAGGAAAAAGCGATATCCTTATCTTATCCACTCCACTCAAGCCTAAGGTATCACTCTAAGTTCCCTATGTGATTTCAAGTCTATGTTCAACCCATGACGTATGGATACATTCATGTTTTGAATTGACAACTTCATGATGATTTAACACTTATGATGAGATTTTTGAAATGATGTTTAAGTGCATTGTGCATCCTTATGTGGGCTGAAATTGTCATGTTTGTGTCTCTCATGCATGCTTCTTTGACATTTGGGGACGAATATTCCTAAGGGGGAGATATTGGAACGACCCCGAAATGTGCTCGAAAATGTGCCTCGGAAGTGCCTAGAATTGTAATTTCCATATATCTCAAAATCCATGCATGATATCAAAAATCCAACTTCATATTCTAGTTCTAACCCCGATTTAAGAGCAACCGTATGAAAATTTGGAAATTGAAAAAATGTGATTTCTAGAGAGGTTTTCGCGCCCCTAGCGCGATGTGCCAAGGGCACGCCTCCGTGTATTTTTTGTCCAATTTTAGACCTCCATCCAAGACTTTAATGTCTTGGGCCTAACTGTTCCCAGGCTTGAAAATACCTATACTTAGCAATTTTTCACCCTCATATTATTCAAAACATTCCCCAATACTCATTCAAACACTTAGTCAAATATTTTACTCCTAAACTCAAGTCTCAAAACTCTTCCGGATTTAAAGGATCTCATTCACAAGCTTCAAGTCACCATCTCCAATCTTCATCAAGTTCATCTCCAAAGTTAACGTATGTGGGTTTCTTTCATGGGTTCCTTTCACCCATGATGCCAAGCTTCCTTTTACCCTAAATTGCATAATTCAAAATTTGATTTACAAATGGGTCTTATTTATTATGAAAAATCACTGCACACTATGTTGGGGTCTATGAAATTGTGACTGTTTTACTATGTTTTGGGCTATCAATCTAAGATATAATGTGAGATTTGATGAAGGGTTTTGATTTATATTGCTTGAGGGTGTTACCAAGTATCTACTAATGGTTTTACATTGAATTTTCTAGCATGATAACACTCCTGAATTGCATGGTTTTACACTAGCACTACACACCCTCTATGTGTTTGATAAAATGTCTGGTTATGGGTTCTTGAGGAATTGAAGGTCCAATGCATGTCTTAAGAGTTGAATGACTATATGATGATGAAATGCTGATGAAATGATGATGAAATGAGTGTATGTATATGGTCTTCTCGATATAGTGTTGGAATGTGACCATGCCCTACTCGGGGGTTGCGTGTCGGGTAACCATGTCAAGGGGTTCGTACCTTGATAACCATATTGAGTGGTTTGAACCTTCATAACTATATCAGGGGGTTTGTACCTCAGTCATCACGGGTGGTAGAGTGTGATGATCCATCAACCATGTCGGGGGGTTTATACCTTGACACCCATGTTAGGGGGTTTGTACTCCGGTCACCAAGGGTTGTAGGGTGTGACGATCTACTAACCAATTGAAGCGGTTTGTACTTCAATCACCAAGGGTGGTAGGGTGCGACGATCCACCAATATGATAGTGGTCTCTCCTTACACATGTATTATGTTCTATGTAAGCATGTTTTATGTAAGCATTAATCATACATGTCATCTTGCTATTATGCTACCCATTGAGGATTATTATGCATTTTGCCTATGATGCCATCTATTGTTGTATTGCATCCTACATACTTAGTACATTCAAACATGCTAACGCATACTCTATGCTTAGATGATGTCACCATGTAGGAATCGGTGCATCGCTTGATCATCCTCCTCTTCCACGTGGCTAGTACGATTGTCGCTCAAGCTAGTTTGTAAGTCCTCTATTTTGGGGATGTTACTTATGATCTCTTGCAATGTATTAAGTCTATCTTTCTTTTGTTTATGTATTGACTATGAGGGTGAACCCATTGCTCTTATCTATGTAGTAGAGGTGTTGTTGGACATGTTATGTATTTATTTTATAATCCTTGACTCTATTTCTCTTGATGTCTAAGATATGAAAGTATTCCCTTACTCCCGATTATCCTAATATATTATCTCTTGATGTTTGTCATATTATTTGCGCGACCAAGGATGTGTAATGATATTCTAAGAGTCTTGCTTGGGGTCCCTTCAGGTTCCCCTTGTGCCGTGTCACGCCTAGGACCTAGGCTTGGGATGTGACAATGAGTGTGAGGGAGTATGCCCTCAAGTTCAGCCTACTTTCAAAATATGCTCCACACTTGGTGGCCGGCTCAAGATCTAGGATGAAAAAATTTTTGATGGGTGTTTCTGACATGGTGAGTTAGGAGTGTCGGTCTGCCATGTTGATTAGTGACATGGACTTGTCACGTTTAATAACCTTTGCCGAACAAATGGAGGAGGAAAAGTTGAGGAAGAGGACTCATGAGGCCAAGAGGGCCCATTTTGAAGGGAAGTTCCATAGTCGAAAGGGTGCCTTTTCCATCAAGGCCAAGGGTCTTCTCATTCATTGCAAAAGAGGATTGGCAATGAATTTCAAAGTCTCAAGGTGTTGGGGGTGTGGTTCCTAATGGTGGGTGTCTGAAATGTGTTAGGTGTCATAATGGCCCGTGCTTTATGGATACTAATGCTTACTATGTTTGTGGGGAAGTTACGCATAAGGTGATGGATTGTCCCCAAAATCACTACATGGGTAAAGGAGGCTCGTCCACAAGGTGCTAATGTGGTTCCTTTAGGAAGAGGTGGCCGACAAGATGGTGTCCCAAGGTACAATCGGTTTAATGCTTGGCATTGGAGCCAAAGGGTTGATGAGGTGCCCGACGTTATTACCGCTATGTCCAAAATCATTGATTTTGATGTGTATGCATTGATTGATCCGAGTGCCACTCTTTCTTTTGTTACCCCTTTGCTGCCAAAAAGTTCCATGTTGAACCTGAATTGTTGTGTGAGTCATATGAGGTGTCTACTCCTTTTAGTGCATCCATTGTTGCTAGGAAGGTTTATAGAGATTTTCCCATTTGCATTTTGCATTAAGTATTTCATTGTGATCTTGTTGAGTTGGACATGGTTGATTTCGATGTCATTCTTGGGATGGATTGATTGCATACATACTATGCTTTTCTTGATTGTAGAACCCGTAGGGTCAAATTCCAATTCCCAAATGAACCCATCCTTGAGTGGGAGAGTCATGATGTGGTGGTCAAAGGTAGGTTCATCTCTTTATTAAAGCCCGTAAGTTGATTTCTAAGGAGTGTCTTTACCACCTTGTGAGGGTTAGGAATGTGGAGTCCAAAGTCCTTCCCATAGAGTCGGTCCCAATTGTAAATGAGTTTCTTGATGTCTTCCCAAATGACCTTCCCGGTGTTCCTCCCGAAAGGGACATAGATTTTAGTATAGACTTCCTTCCCGATACTCAACCCATCTTTATTCCCCCTTACTGTATGGCCCAGATGGAGTTAAAGGAATTGAAAGAATAATTGAGGGACTTGTTGGAGAAGGGTTTTATTAGGCCTAGCCAATCACCTTGGGGTGCACCAGTGTTGTTTGTGAAGAAGAAGGATGGGTCTCTTAGAATGTATATTGACTACCGACAACTTAATAGAGTCACCATGAGGAATAAATTTCCTCTTCTAAGGATTGATGACTTGTTTGACCAATGGTAAGGGGCTAGCCACTTCTCTAAGATTGATCTTCGGTCCGGGTATCATCAAGTGAAGGTGAGAGAGTGTTATATTCTTAAGACAGCCGTCCGGAATAGGTATGGATATTTTGAGTTTGTTGTGATGTCATTCGGGTTGACCAATGCACCAGCTATCTTTATGGATCTTATGAATAGGGTCTTTAAACTGTAGCTTGATTCATTTTTTGTGGTATTCATTGATCACATTTTGATCTACTCACATAAGAGGAGGAGCAACTAGGTCATTTGAGGGTAGTGTTGCAAAGATTGAGGGAAGAGAAATTGTATGCTAAATATGAGAAGTGTGAATTTTTGTTGAAAGAAGTTGCCTTCCTAGGTCATGTGGTGTCGGGGGATGGTATTATGGTGGATCCTAAGAAGATGGATGTGATTAGAAATTGGCCTAGACCATTAGCCCCGTCCGATATTAGGAGCTTCTTGGGCTTAGTAGGTTACTACCGGAGATTTGTGAATGAGTTTTATTCAATTGCTTCTCCTATGAAAAAATTGACTCAAAAGTAGGCCAAGTTTTTATGGACCGATGAGTGCAAGAGGAGCTTCCAAACAATGAAAGATAAGCTTGTGTTTGCTCTAGTGTTGTCACTACCAGAAGGGCTAGAGGGATTTGTTGTGTATTGTGATGCTTCTATAGTTAGTTTGGGTTGTGTTCTAACGCAAACTGGTAAGGTCATAACCTATGCTTCTAGGCAACTCAAAGTTAATGAAAAAACTATCCTACCTATGATCTTGAGCTAGCCATCGTTGCATTAAAGATATGACATCATTATTTGTATGGGGTGCATGTTGATGTGCTCACCAATCATAATAGACTCCAATATGTTTTCACTCAAAAGGATCTTAACTTGAGGCAAAGAAGGTGGTTAGAACTTGTTAAGGATTATGATATAAGTGTGCATTATCATCCTGGTAAGGCTAATGTTATGGCAGATGCTTTGAGTAGGGTGACCATAGGTAGCTCGCTCATGCTGTTGATGGTGGTGATAAAGAGGTCGATAGAGAGGTCCATGGGTTGGCTAGGTTGAGAGTTAGGTTGGAAGACGAGGACAATGGTTGTGGTGTTGTTGATAGTTCTAAATCTTCATTGATTGAGGAGGTTAAAGCCAAGCAAGTTCTTGACCCCAATTTGTTGGAATTGAAGGCATTAGTAAAAGATGGTAAAGTGGAGGTGTTCTCGCAAGGGGGAGCTGGTGCCCTTATGTACCAAGGTAGGTTGTGTGTGCCTTGTGTTGATAGCTTGAAAGAAAAGATTCTTGATGAGGTTCATGGTTCTTCTTAATCTATTCACCCCGGGTCTACTAAAATGTATGGAGATTTGAGATAGGTGTATTGGTGGGGAGGCATGAAGAGAGATATTGAAAAATTTGTTTCCGGCTATCATAGTTTCCAAAAAGTTAAAGCCTAGCATCAAAAGCCGGGTGGGCTAGCCCAAGACATAGAGATTCCTACTTGGAAGTGGGAAGAGATTAATATGAATTTTATGGTTGGGACCAAGACTAGAAAGGGTTTTGATTCCATATGTGGTTGATAAGATGACAAAATTGGCTCATTTTTTACCTATTAAGACTACGTATGAGGCTGAATATTATGCTAGGTTGTACATTTATTACTTGGTGAGATTGCATGGGGTTCCTTTGTCCATTATATCAGACGGTGGTGCATAATTTACTTCACACTTTTGGAGGTCTTTCCTAAGAGGTCTTAGAACCAAGGTAATGCTTAGTACGACCTTTCACCCTCAAACGAATGGCCAAGCCGAAAGAACTGTCCAAACACTTGAGGACATGCTTAGGGATTTTCTATTGTAGCTTAAGGGTATTTGGGATGGTCATCTTCCATTGATTGAGTTTGCATATAACAAGAGCTATCATTCTATCATTGGTATGGCTCATTTTTAGGCTCTCTATGGTAGACGTTATAGATCACCGGTTGGGTGGTTTGAGGTTGGAGAGATGGCTATGTTGAGACCAGATCTGTTTTGTGAAAGCTCTTGAGAAGGTTAGGATGATTACAGAATGGTTGAAAATAGTCCAAAGTCGCCAAAAGTCTTATGCCGATGTGAAGAGAAAAGATGTTGAATTCAAGGTTGGTGATTGAGTTTTTTTGAAGGTATCACCTATGAAGGGTGTGGTCCATTTTGGTAAGAAGGGTAAGTTGAGCCCTAGAAATGTGGGTCCTTGTAGGGTGATGAGAAGGATTGGTAAGGTGGCCTACGAGT
Organism: Solanum medicagineum; assembly: GCA_026153255.1. Taxonomy (NCBI): domain Eukaryota; kingdom Viridiplantae; phylum Streptophyta; class Magnoliopsida; order Solanales; family Solanaceae; genus Solanum; species Solanum medicagineum. The sequence continues at coordinate 12,636 of JAPFFP010061224.1, read as the reverse complement.
TGGATTTTCCTAGAGAAATGGAATTGGTTCATTCGGTCTTTCATGTGTTTGTGTTGAGGAAGTGTGCGGGTGATCCCAATGCTATTGTGTCTCTTGACATTGTGGGGATAGTTGAAGACAACTTGGCATATGAAGAAGTCACAGTAGAGATCTTGGATAGGCAAGTGAAGAGGTTGAGGAACAAGGAAGTTGCTTCCGTTAAGGTCCTTTGGAGGAACCAACAAGTTGAAGGTGCTACTTGGGATGCCGAAGCGGATATGCAAAAGCGATACCCTTATCTTTTCCGCTCCACTCAAACTTAAGGTATTGATCTAAGTCCCTTATATGATCTCAAGTCTTAAGTTCAGCCTTCAAGTCATTGCATACATTCATGTTTAAATGGACAAGTTCATAATGATTTAACACTTATGTTGAGATTTTTGAAAGGATGTTTAAGTGCATTATTGCATCCTTATGTGGGCTTAACGTGTCATATTTGCATCTCTCCTATACGTTTCTTTCACTTTCGGGGACAAATGTTCCCAAGGGGGAGATATTGAAACGACCCCAAAAAGTGACTGAAAATGTGCCTCAGAAGTGCCTGGAATCTTAATTTCCATATAACTCAAAATCTGTGCGTGATATCGAAAATCCAACTTTATATTCTTGATTAAGAGGTCAAATTGAGTGGAAATATGTCTAACCGGATTTAAGAGCAGCCGTATCAAAACTTCAAAATCGCAAAAATCGATTTCCTCGCGCCAAGGGTATGCCTCAGTTTATTTTTGTGGCTAGTTTTCTATCTCTGTCCAAGACTTTTAGGTCTTGGGCTTAAGTGTTCCCACATGTGAAAATGCCTATACATAGTCATATTTCACCCTTATATCATTCAAGACGTTCCCAAATACCTAATCAAACACTCAACCAATATTTCATCTCCTAAATTCAAGTCTCAAAACTCATTCAGATTTCAAGGTTCTCACTCAAGCTTCAAGTTTCCATCTCCAATCTTCATCATGCTATTCTTCAAAGCTATGGTATATGGGTTTTTTTCATAGGTTCCTTTCACCCATGATACCTAATATTCCTTTTGCCCTAAATTCATGATTTAAAGTTGATTTACTCATGGGTTTTATGTATTATGAATTTCACTGCACACTATGTTGGGGTTTCATGAAATTGTGACTCTTTTAGCATGTTTGAAGCTATGAGTTTAAGATCTAATGTGAGATTTGATGAAGAGTTTTGATGTATATTGCTTAAGGGTGTTACCAAGTATCTATTGATGGTTTTACACTGAATTTTCTAGCATGATTTCACTCTTGAATTGCATGGTTTTAAACTAGCACTGCACACCCGCCAAGTGTTAGATAAAATGTTCGATTATGGTTTTCTTGAGGAATTGAAGGCTCAATGCATGTCTTACGAGTTGAATGACTATATGATGATGAAAGGAATGTCTGTATATAATATTATCTCTATGATGTGGGGAAAATGATCAAGCCTCGCTCGGGAGGTGGCAGGCCCGTGCAACCATGTCAAGGGGTTTGTACCTTGATAACCACGTTGGGGATTTTGTACTCCATCAACCATGTTAGGGGGTTTATACCTCATCAACTACATGAAGGGGTTTGTACCTCATGCACCTCTCCAAGGACGTGGTAGGGCTTGGATTGCACTAAAGTGGTCTCTCCTTTCACATGGATTATCTTCTATATAAGCATGGTTTTGCTTCAAGCATCTTTCATACTTGCCACATTTATATATGCTTATTCATTGCCTATGTTATGCATTTTGATTATGGAACTTACACATGTTGCATTGCATCTTATATAGTTAGTACATTCAAATGTATTAACGCATACTCTATGTCTACATAATGTCACCATGTAGGAACCGGAGCCTTGCTTGAACATCCCCATCCATATGGCTAGTACGATTCCACTCAAGCTTGTTGGAGAGTCCCCTATTCCGGGGACTTTGCTTATTGTCTTATGCTATGTTCTAAGACTATCCTTTCTTTTATGTTAATGTTGACTGTGAGAGTAAGCTCGGTTGCTTGTCTTGGCCCCCACTCCTATCTATGTAGTGGAGGTATTGTTGGACATGTCATGTGTAATGTTATGAGCTTAACTCTCTCTTGGCTTTTATTGCTATGGTATACATGATGTCCCTAAGCCCCAATTATCCCTATTTCTACTCTTATGTTACTATTTTATTGCTTCTTCGACCAAGGATGTGTAATGATGTGCTAAGAGGCTTGTTTGAGGTCCCTTAGGTTTCCCCTTTCGCCGTGTCACATCTAGGCTTGGGTCGTGATAGGCATACTCCCTCATACTCATGGACCCTTATCTCAAATTCATAAACTCCACCAATTTGGCTTCCCTAAGCTCAAGAGGAAAGAACGGATTAAGAAAAGCCACCTTGCACTCCTCTCGTAGTACCACATTATTGATTCCCTTCTCCTCCTTCCATTGGATAAACCATATTTGTGCTACCCCTTTAAATTGATATGCCGCCAACTCCACTTTCTCCTCCGATTTAACACCCATGATAGCCAATACCTTGTAGACCTCATCAATGAACTCTTGAGGGTTGTCATCTACCTTAGACACATAGAATACTAGTGGGTTCATCCTCATGAAGTCTCTCGCTCGAGATGCCGGTGTAGGAGCATGAGGGGCTTGGGACCCTTGACTGACTTGATTGGCTATAAATTGTGCTAGCATAGTGAGAGCATCCCGGAGCCCACCATGAACCAGTTGTTCCTAGGGAGTGCCAGCTCTCCTTTCTTTTGTGTTAGGCATAATCTAGCATAGCAAAGAATAATTGTTAGGGGGGAAAACCTTACTTCAACTCTAATGCACGACTTAGAACACGAAGAAGGGAAACATTTACTAAAACGCCTCATAGCCTCTTGCTCATAGTTGTGGTACACAACACAACCACGAACAAGACTCTAATTGATGCGATGTGTTGGAGCCTAGGACCATTAACAACCTAGTTCTCTGATACCAAGTTTGTCACGGCCCAAGCCTAGGATCTAGACATACAATGCATGGGAACTCGAAGAACCCCAAGCAAGCCTCTTAGCACATCATAACACATCCTTGGTCGTGGAAGCAATAAAATGAAAACAAGAGAGAGTAAATAGGGATAACAGAATCTAAGGGACATCTTTCATATCATAAACATCAAGAGTCAAGAGTGAGTCAAAGCTTATAGCATTATACATAACATGTCGAAAAACACCTCCACTACATAGATAAGAGCGAGGGCCAAGACAAGAAATTGGGCTCACCCTCATAGTCAATATATACATAAAACAAAGATAGTCTAGAAAGTAACATGAGCTCATAAACATCATCCCCCGAATAGAGAACTCACCAAATAGCTAGAGAGAAGTCGTACTAGCGAAGTGGGGCTCCAGTCCCTGCATGGTAACATCATGTAGGCATAGAGTATCCATTAGTACGTTTGGATGTACTAAGTATGTAGGATGCAATGCAACAATATGACATGCATGGTAGATGCTTGAAGTAACTCATGCTAACATAGAACATAATACATGTGTAAGGAGAGACCATTAATTGTGAATATCAAAGGCCTACCACCTCCTTGGAGAGGGGAATGAGGTACAAACCCCTCGATGTGGTTGATGAGGTACAAACCCCTCAACAGGGTTGATGAGGTACAAACCCCTTAATATGGTTATCAAGGTACAAACCCCTCGACATGGTTGCACGGTCCTACCACCTCTCGGGTGAGGCAATTGAGTTACAAACCCTCAACATGGTTGCACGGGCTTACTACCTCCTGAGCGAGGCGATCGAGGTTCAAACCCCTCAACATGGTTACCCGGCCCTACAACCCCCCGAGTGAAGCTTGGTCAATTCCCAATTATATAGAGATAACATAATAAACATACTTTTCTTTCATCATCATATAGTCATTCAACTCATAAGACATGCATTGGGCCTTCGATTCCGCAAGAAATAATAACCTGACATTTTATCAAATACTTGACGGGTGTGTAGTGCTAGTGTAAAACCATGCAATTCAAGAGTGGAATCATGCTAGAAAAATAAGTGTATAATAATCAATAAATACTTGGTCACAGCCTCAAACAATATACATCAAAATCCTTCATCAAACCTTACAATAGATCTTAGATTCATAGCTCAAACATGCTAAAACAATCACAATTTCATGAAACCCCAACATAGTGTGCAGTGAAATTCATAATAAGTAAGACCCATGAGTGAATCAACTTTAAGATGTGCAATTTAGGTAGAAAGGAAGCTTGGGCACAATGAAGGAAAGGATCCAAGGGTTGAAACCCACATATGTTAACTTTGGAGAATTCTTGATGAAGATTTGAAATGGAGACTTGAAGCTTGAATGAAAACTTAAGATTCGGATGAGATTTGGACACTTGAATTTTGGGTGAAATATTAGTCTAAGTGTTTGAGTGATTGTTGGGGAATATCTTGAAAGATATAAATGTAAAATATCGCTAAGTATAGGTATTTTGACACATGTGATGGTTTAGGCCCAAGACCCAAAGGCCTTGGACTGACTCAAAAAAACTGGACAAAAATAACACTGGTCCTCGCTCCAGCCGCCTCGCCCAAAGGGCGCAGAACAACATTGGATAAGGATATTTTTGAAAATTAAAATTCTGATTCGTTTGCTCTGAAACTAGGGTTAGATCCATTTCCCATTCAATTTGACCCCCTAATCAGGAATATGAAGTTGAATTTTTGATATCACACATGGATTTTGCGATATATGGAAATTACGATTTTGGCACTTCTGAGGCACATTTTCGAGCAATTTTTTGGGTTATTTCAGAGAGTTATCAAAATTTGATTTGAAGATTTTATATGGATTTAGCTCCGAAGTTGAAAATTGAGTTAAAGTTTTACTTAGCTTTGACTCTAGTCAATATTTTTAGTTTGGATGCTCAACGGTTTCACTGGTTCAAAGAGCTGATTTTGTCACTAGAATGAATTTTGTCATAACTTTTGGGTATTCCGATAACATTTTGATATTTCTAGTGACTTAAGTTAATTTAGTTGTGACTTATTAGATTTCACGTCAAGGATACCTCAGATTTGATTTTTGATAATGTCATTGAGTCTAGAATGTCAAGTTTAGTATGGGTTTATATATAGTTTGTATGTACATGGTTTCATATGAATCCCAAGGATCTGTTTCGTGAAATTGAGTTGTTTTGTGTTGCTGATATCTATAATTGGAGCACTATGCTTCATGTACGCGACCTTCCATCCGTATTCATTGAGTGTTAGGAAAGTTTTACTTCGAGTTCGTGGAGCTTTTTTTCTTGAACAATATCTAATTTTAAAATGATGGGTTTTAGCAATTTTTTCAGTTTTTGAATTTTGGGAGCTAGGTTTAGGCGCTTTTCAATTGTTTTTTCATGGAGAATTCATTGCAAAACGTATGTCCAACTTGTCTCTCCATCATCCATTGATTATTTTTTAATTTTAACATCAAAATTAGTGTTTTCAATTGGAAAAATTGAGAATTTTTAATGAACTCAATTTTTCACAAAAAAATGATTATGAGCTCATTCTGGCACTGTTTTTAAAATGATTTTCACCAATAGATTGTTAGTTATATGAAGAATATTTTCATCTAAAATTTATTAAATTTTGACTTAAGTATTTGATATCAAAATTTTGGACCATTTTGCTCTTTTCCCTAAATTGTATAATCCTGGTGTTGTTAGTTTTAAAATGTGATTGTGAAAGAAATGACCCAAAAATGCCTGAAAACGTGCCTCAGAAATGCCCATAATTGTAAACTCCATATATCTCAAAATGCGACTTCATATTCGTGATTAGGGGCAAAATTGAGTGAAAAATGGATATAACCCAAATTTTAGAGCTACCGTAGCGAAAAATAATTTTTCAAAAATTACGATTTCTAGAGACGATCCGCGCCCGAGGTGCGATGCGCCAGGGGCACAGAGAGGTATTTTCTTTTTTCCAATTTTCTTATTTCAGCCCAAGGGCATTGGGGGTATATCCCCATTCCCTCCTATGCGTAAAAACACATACAGTCAGTCATTTTTCAACTCTATATCACTCAAGACAATCTCAAAACCTTGTCTAACACTTAACCAAATATTTTACCCAAATTCAAGTGTCCCAGGCTTAGTTCCGATCTCAAGAACTCCATTCAAGATTCAAGTCTCCTTCAAGTCTACATCAAGAAAGCCCAGTTTGAGGTATGTGGGTTTCATCCATTAGGTCCTTTCACCCATGGAGCCCAATTTTCCTATTTTATGAAAATTACATGTTTTCAAGTGGTTTACTTATAGGAATCTATTATTATGAAATATGAGTATGAAATATGTTGGGGTTTTATCAAATATTGTTGTTTATGCATGAATGTCTATTTTAAGTCTATATTATGAACTAATCCTTGTCTATTGAGACTATACATGATTCAAGCTATGAAATTTATTAGCTATTGTGATGTTTTGATATGATTTACAAATTACCAATGATGGGGTTTTACAATGATGTTGGTGGGCTGATTCACATGACTTTAAGATTCATTGATTTCACTATTTCATGATCTATTCCTATGAAGTTTAGATGATTTGAACACGTACTCATATGTGCCCACCAAGCGTTTGATAAAATGTCAAGTCAAGGATTCACAAGTTATTGATGGTATAATGCATGGTTTATGAGTAAATTGACTTTATTACGGGTGGTAATTGGGCAGGTTGGGTAAAATTTGAACGGGTTATAATAGGTCAAGACACCAAACGGGTCAAGACCCAACCCAACCCAACTTTTACTAAGTTTTACTTATTTTCTATGTTCTTTTTCAATATTTTAGTACTTAATTAAATTATATTTTTCTCTATTATAACTATATAAAACATATCAAATTAAAAAAAAATAGTATTTAGAAAATATATTAACAAGATCTCTCTCGAATTTATTTGGGTTGCATATAACCCCAATTTTAAATGGTTTGAAATGAGTTTGGTTGAGATGGGTTGAGCTAATAATTGGGCGGGTTATTAACCAACCCAAACTTCCATGTGTTGGGTCAGGTTGGGCTAGATGGGCTTAATATTGCCACCCCTAGACTTTATGCTGATTAAGGGCTTGCATGTATGCATTGAATTCATGTAAAGTACCTATGGCATTGCAAGTGGATTGTTTGGCTCCTACGTTTTGTTATCATTCTTTGGAAAATGTGAAGCCCATCCTTGATACTGGAATGTGAAGTTTGATGAACCATTTCCATGACTCCTACCGAAAAAATTATATCGTAAAGTATGGACATCTTATAAGACCTACTGAAAAGGCCATACTGTAAGGTAGAATGACTCATGACTCCTAGCGAAAAGATTATATCGTAAGGTAAGAACGTACCGAAAAGGGCCATGCTGTAAGGTACAATAAATCATGGCTCCTCCTCAAAAGATTGTATCATAAGGTGAGGGTGCTTTATAATACTTAGCGAAAAGGTCATGCCATGTGGTAGAATAATCATGGCTCCTACCTAAAAGATTATATCATAATGTAGGGGACATCTTATACTACCTATCAAAAAGACTATGTCGTAAGGTGGGGGTATTGGTAACACTCTGCTAAAAGGTTATACCATAAAGTTAGTGGGTGGCTATTTGGCGCATCTCATGTATGTCGTGTAAAGTTCGAGTACATATTCCATATTGAGTTTAGGTTCCTTTATTATGATTAAGAATCTTGTTATTATGACATATGACTCTCGTTGCATTGCATCCCACATGCTTTGTACATTCAAACGTACTAATGCATACTCTATGTCTACATGATATTACCATGTAGGGATAGAAGAACCTTTTGATTATCATCCATGTGGCTAGTTCGGTTCTTTGAAGTTAAACTTTGGTGAGTCCTCAAGTCTGAGGACACTTTTTATGTTACTATTGCCATTTGTTATTTCTTTATGTTGAACACTAGATACTATGAGGGTGAGCCCGAAAAATGTCTTGGCCCCCACTTTGTTCCATGATTTGAGCTTGCCTCTTGAAAGGTTTTATGACTATCAAAGCCTTCCCTTAGACCCGTTTCCCTTATTTATATCTCTTGTAGTATTTATTTTCCTTCCGCGACCGAGAATGTGTGATTGATATGCTAAGACGCTTGTTTAGGGTCGTTCGAGTTTCGTATTTGCCGTGTCACGTCTACGCCCTAGGCTTGGGTTATGACAAACTTGGTATTGGAGCATGAGGTTATTAATGGTCCTTAGTATCCAACACACCCCGTCGATTAGAGTCTTACTCATGGTTGTGAAGCGTGCCACAACTATGAATAGGAGGCAATGAGGCTTTTTAGGAAATGTTTCACTTCTTCATGGTCTATATCATGCTTTAGATGTCAGATATGGCTTTCTACCTTAACAAATGCTCGTTGCTCGTCTAGATCATGCTGCTTCAAAGAGGAAGATGAAGGAGGGGACGCGCACATGAAGAGGGTCTGGGCCACCAAGCCCCTCTAGGGGAAAGGGCCACACAAGTCGAGTTCCCAAATGCCATCATTATGTTGGCACATGCAATGACCAGCCAAATTCAGCAAAGGGACAAATCCCCTCATGCTCCCGCTTTGGCTTCTAGGGTGAGGGATTTCAGTAGAATGAACCCACCAGAGTTCCATGGATGAAAGACAGATGAGGATCCCCAAGAGTTCATAGATGAGGTGTACAAGGTGCTATCTATCATGGGAGTCAATTTGGAGGAGAAGAGGGAACAAGCGCCCTACCAACTAAAAGGTGTGGCTCAAATTTGGTTTGTGTAATGGAAGATAGAGAGGGAAAATCATGATGCTATTCCTTGGGAGGAGCTCAAGGCCGCTTTTCTCAACCTGTTCTTCCCGATTGAGTTGATAGAGATTTTAAAATGATAATGTTCATGAATCTTAAGCAAGGTTCCATAAGTATGAGGGAGTATGCCTTCAAGTTCAACAAGCTGTCCAAGTATGCCCCATAATTGGTTGCCGAACCTAGATCAAGGATGAACAAGTTTATGTCGGGGGTGTCTGACTTGGTAAATGGAAAGTGTCATACCGCGATGCCTGTAAGTGATATGGATTTGTCTCGTCTCATGACCTATGCCAAACAACTTGAGGGGGAGAAACTTAGGAAGAGGGCAAGTGGCGGGTCCAAGAGGGCTCGATTTGAGGGTTTCCAATTTCAACAAGGTCCCAAGTTTCAAGGCCAAGGATCCTTAGGTGCTTTAAACAAAAGGTTGCTAAGGATGGGGTGCCTAACCCAAGACTCCAAGGAGGTGATGACGGGGTAACTCATCTTAGATGCCCAAAATAAGGGAGGAAACATGGTGGCACATGTTGGAGGAACACAAGTGCATGCTTTGGGTGTGCCAAGATGGGCCACAAAATTCCAGATTGTCCACATGCTCAAAACAAGGATAAAGGGGGCCATGTTGAACAAGGGGATAAAGGTGGCCAACAAGGGGGTGCTCCATTAAATAATTGGTTCTACGCTCTTCAAGGAAGGCAAGGAGGGGATGAGGTACCCGATGTTGTTACCGGTATGTTAAAGGCTATGATTTTGATGTGTATGAATTGATAGACCCAGGTACCGCTATTTCTTTCATTAACCTTTTGGTTGCTAGTAAGCTTTCTATGAGTCCCGAATTGCTATTTGATCCTTCTAGATGTCTACCTCTCCTTTAGTAAGTCTATTATCGCTAGAAAAGGTCCATTAGAGTTATCCCATGTACTTATTGTGTAAAGTCTTGTCTAGTGATTTTGTTGAACATGCCATAGTGGATTTTGAGATTATTCTTGGGTATGGATTGGTCACGCGCATATCATGCTTCCTTTGATTGTAGGACCCGTAAAGTTAGATCCCGATTCCTTAATGAGTCCATACTTGAGTGGGGAAGTTATAAGTGGTAGTTAAAGGTAGATTCATATCTTGTCTTAAGGCCCTTATTGATCTTTAAAGGGTTAAATTTATCATCTGGTAAGGTTTAGGGATGTTGAGTCTAAGATCCTTCCTATTGAGTCAGTTCCGGTGGTCAATGAGTTCATGATGTCCTTCCCGATATTTGAATTTATGGTAATTTTGTTCGCTTGACTAATGCCCCGGCTATGTTTATTGATCTCATGAATAGGGTCTTTAAACCCTACCTTGATATGTGTGTGGTAGTTGTGTATGGTATATTGATTTATTTCCAAATCGAATAAGAGCTTGTGAGTCATTTGAGGGTGATATCTCAAATCATGAGGAATGAGAGGTTGTTTGTTAAATATGATAGGTTTGATTCTTGAGTAAGAAAGCGTGGTTAGAGAAGTACTCCAGTTTGATAGGTTGGGAATGAGGTTTGATAAAGTTGAGAAGGATAATATAGTGGTTTTAATGGTTTTAAATCTTCTTTGATTAATGAGTCAAGTTAAAGTAAGAACTTGACCTCGCCTTGCTAGTGTTAAATGCTTTTTTTGAAGAAGGTGAAGTGGAGGTTTCCTCCCAAGGGGGAGATGGTGTCCTTAGGAACTAGGGTAGGCTATGTGTTCATCCGGTATTTCATATATCTATATTGAGGAGATGTGTTGGTGACCCAAATGCTATAGAACTATTTGAGGTTGTTAGTGTTGTGGAGAATGAGTTGACCTATGAGGAGGGTCCAGTGGAGATTTTGGATAGATAAGTGAAAAGATTGAGGAACAAAGATGTAGCATCCGTCAAGGTTCATTGGAGGAATCAATGAGTTGAAAGTGTCATTTGGGGAGCCGGAGCGGACATGAAAAAGTGATATCCATACCTCATTCATCCTATTCAAGCTTTAGATAGAAAACTAAGTCCTTTCTATAATTTCAAGTCTTAAGGTTCACGACTCATGTCATTTTGCATGCGTCCATGTTCATGGTAACAAGTTTATAATGATTTTTGACATTCACGTTGAGATTTTTGAAAATGATGTTTAAGTGTATTTGTTGCATTCATGTCGGGCTGAAATCATCATGGTGGCATCTCTTATACATGTTTCTTTGACATTCGGGGACAAATGTTCCTAAGGGAGAGATATTGGAATGCCCCAAAAATACCCAAAAATATGCCTTGGAAATGCCCATAGTCATAAATTTCATATATCTCAAATTCCGTGCATGATATCGAAAATCCAACTTCATATTCATGATCAGGGAAACAATTGAGTGGGAAGTATGTATAACCCTAATTTTAGAGAAGCCATAGCAAAAAATAATTTTTCAAAAATTACGATTTCCAAAGACGATCTGCGCCCGAGGCGTGACACGCTAGGGGCATGGAGAGTATATTTTTTTGCTAGTTTTCTTATTTCAGCCCATGGGTCTTGGGGCCATAGCTCCATGCCCTCCTATGCGTAAAAACACCTACACTTAGCCATTTAGCCATTTTCAGTGCTATATCACTCAAGACACTCTTAAAACCATCTCCAACACTTAACCAAATATTTCACCCAAATTCAAATGTCCCAAGCTTAATTCCGAATCTCAAAAACTCTATTCAAGCTTCAAGTCTTCTTCAAGTCTATATCAAGAAAACCCAAGTTTGAGGTATATGAGTTTCATTCATTGGGTCCTTTCACCCATGGAGCCCAATCTTCCTATTTTATGAAAATTGCATATTTTCAAGTTGTATTACTTATGAATATCTATTAGTATAAAATATGAGCATGAAATATGTTAGGGTTTTATCAAATATTATTAATTATGCAAGAATATCTATTTTAAGTCTATACTATGAACTAATCCTTGTCTGTTGAGACTATACATGATTCAAGCTATGAAATCTATGAGCTATTGTCAAGTTTTGATATGATTTACAAGTTATCGATGATGGGGTTTTACCAGGATGTTGGTGGGTTGATTTACATAGCTTTAAGATGCATTGATTTGGCTATTTCATGATATATTCTCTATCTTTTTGAATGATTTTAACATATACACAAATGTGCCCACCAAGTGTTTGATAAAATGTCATGTCAAGGATTCTCACGTGATTGATGGTCTAATGCATGTTTTATGAGTCAAGTGACTTTATAGTGATTAAGGGCTTGCATGTATGCATTGAACTCATGTAAAATACCTATGGTATTGCAAGTGGATTGTTGGGCTCCTATGTTTTGTTATGATTCTTTACAAAATGTGAAATCCATTCTTGATACTGGAATGTGGTGGTTTGATGAGCTATTTCCATGACCCCTACGAAAAAGATTATATAAGGCATGGACATCTTATAAGACCTACTGAAAAGGCCATGTCGTGAAGTAGAATGACTCATGACTCCCAGCGAAAAGATTATATGTAAGGTAAGGACATACCAAAATGGCCATGTCGTAAGGTATAATAAATCATGGCTCCTCCTCAATAGATTGTATCGTAAGGTGAAGGAGCTCTATAATACCTACAAAAAAGGCCATGCCGTAAAGTTGAATAATTCATGGTTCCTACCTTAAAGATTATATCGTAAAGTAGGGGACATCTTAAACTACATATCAAAAAGACTATGTTGTAAGGTAGAGGTATTGGCAACACTCTCCGAAAAGGTTATACCGCAAAGTTAGTGGGTGGCTATTTGGCCCATGTCATGCATGTTGTGTAAAGTGCCAGTATATATTCC